>PVIY010041352.1:0-21690 GCA_004026745.1 Myrmecophaga tridactyla
ACGTACTGTACATGGGCAAGACCAGTGGGCACGCGGATTCCCGTCATCTTTTACAGGCAAAGCGCTCAGAGCTCGGCACAGCCCCAGCACCTTCACACCTATATGCAAACAGCCAATACAGTTATTCAGTAATCCCAGCCTTGTTCCCACTTGGAAAGTCCTATTGGAGCGTTTGGTTTTCCCCCTCTCAATTATCCACTAAAGTGCTTGAAACTTTTCAGTTTTCTTTGAGGGATATGACTTAATTACTTTCATCATTTCTTTGATGATTTAGGCATTTTTATATAGAAAGGATTTATTTTAGAAAATTTTATTCATTAACATAATTTTCTATGAATTAATAACATGTATCATCATTAAGTGTCCTCATTTGTTTTGCTGAAAAGAAATTTTATTCACATGGAACCCTAATTACTAAACTTGCGCATCAACAAGATAACAAAGCTCGTCATCTATAGGAAGTATAAAAAGCGCCGATGAGCTATAGCCAACTTTGAAATACATTATAGATATTTATGATCAGAGAGGAAATATGATGGATTGGTTTATTTTAATAACTGACATATATTTCCAAAGGTGATTTTGTTGCCAAACAATGGTTGGGTAGGCATAAAATAATCTGTAGATTTTTTATCTAGAATTTGGGGGCTGGGTATCTTCTATTTGTCAATCCTCAAACATTTCTTAATGCCAAGTCAAACATTTGCAGTAATTTTTCCTGTTCTTCTGTACATTCAATACGTGGCTAAGCCTGGTTTATTACCAGGAGTATAGAGTATGGTAAGCAGAAGTCTTTCCACATTCAGAAATCAGTGGGAACATTTAAATGCTCTACATGATGCTAAACTGCCCTGGGGTGGGGGTGGAATTCCAATGTGGAAAAAGTAGAAGCAGCCATCTTCAGTAAGGTGATCTAAACTAATCATTACTTGATAATCCAGGGCAGAAATGAGCTTTGTGTTTCTTGTATTGCTCTGAGTTTTTTCAACTTTAACAAATTTCACTGTAAATGGTTAGGGGGATGGTGATACTGGCCTAAATCGGAGGAACACAAATAATCAGGAACTGTTTTGCCCATTAAGCAATTCTGGACAGGAACTTGGGAACTCTTAAGTTTTAGTCTTGGTTCTGCAGCAAACCACTTAGTTCTCCTTGGAACTCCCAGCTGACTTCTCTGAACTACAGACTTTGGAAAAGGCATCGGTGACCATCATGTTAGCTTAATAATCTCTAATTAATTGCTTAATAGTAAAGCTGCATTTTGCTACCTAGGGAAGTATCATAGTTTTATAATCCTGCAAAGAGTTATGGTCTTTTTCTTAGGAAAAAAAAACACCCTAGCTGTTCTTAAGTTCTTGCTTTAAAGAAATTATCTTGTAGAGCTTATGGAAACCAAGTTTGCAAAAATCTTACAAAATAGTGTACAGTTAGGGCTTGGCATCCATGAGATGCATAGTCATCTGACATACCTCTCCTTGCTGGCTGCCACATTCCTTGTCCACCATTTGGAAGTTCTCAGAACCTCCTCTCCCCTTCTAGCATGCTGTGGTTTCATCCAATGAAGCCTCTCTCTGGGACTAAGTTTCAAGAATTTATAGCCTCATCTTCAGCCCAGGCTGTTTGAGGTCAGTCTCCTCATTTTGAACCGACAAAGTAAAATTGGGGAGCTCATTTCATTACCTGAATCTTGTACAAATGCTTTCTCTTTTGTTGATCAATGGCACGACCTACATTCAATTGCCCAAGTTAAAAACTCCAGTTGTCTTGAACTCCCCATCTCTTCCATCCCTGACACCAAATCAGCCACTCACTATGATCAATTTCTCTTTGTTAAGCAAAACTGTCCTTTTTTTTCTCTCAGGCTCCCACCATCTGTTGTTTGCATTCTTGCTGCTGCCCTTATTTCCAGAGAGAAGACATCATTTTACAATTCTGCTAACAGGTCTCCTCACCTCTGTCCTCTATCCCTCAAACCCATTATCTTCATTGCTGCATAGCGGCTTTTTCTAAATAACAACAAAAACTACACCAGCCATGTCACGTTCTTGCTTTAGCCACTCCTGACTCCCCATTGCATCTGAGCTGCTCAGCCTGGAAGACGAAACCGCTCTTGGGGGGACCTTCTAGCCTCACCATCTTCCAGCCCACCCCAGGCCCGGGGAGCTAGCTTCCTCCACCTTTTCCACAGCCTGGATGATCTGCCGAACACACTTGTTTGCTTCTGTTTTTAGTTGCCACCCACTAGAATGTAAGCAATGTCCCACCGTAGGGGATGGAAAGTATCTGCTGAATGAATGGCTCACTATCTCATTCCCAGGGCCTGTTCCAAGGCCCCCTGTGAGGGAAGCCTGCCCCATCCCTCCTTACTATCTCAGCAGGACAATTGGCTCTTGTTTGTGCTTAGTAAACACACTGCAAGCACAATTGTTTTACACCCCTGTCCTGTTGCACAAGTTTACTCCTACGTGCCTCTCCATTTGCTTGAGCTCCTTGATGGCAGGAAAATGCATTCATCCTATACGTCCTCGCCCTCAGCAGCACTCACGTGCTGTTTCGTTTTGCTTTTAAGGAATGAGTGAACACTTGAGTGATGAACTATAGAGGAGGAAGGAAAGAAAAAAGTGATTTGATGTAGCCTGGGATCATACAGAAACACACGCATACACACACATAGAGGCATGCACGCCTGCACACACAGGCACAAGGAGTAAGGCACACAAATCAGCCTCCATAAAACATTTCGAGGGATCTGCTCTGCAGGCGACAGGTCCTACACTGCTGGCTGGGTTGACCTTCCAGTCACCTTTGCAAATCATAGTTTACAAAGAATCTGGCCCATATAATAAAATAGGCAGGTTGCAAGCCCATCAATTTTAGATTTATATAATGGAAATGCTGGTAGGCTTTGACCTTTAATGAGCTCGCATTTTTATTACAAAAAAAGAGTTCAACTCTATCACACTAAGAGAACTGTAATTTGTGGGTGGTTTACGGTATATTTCAGTAGGTTTTTGCCTTCCGTCACCTCAACAACAACAAAAAAGAGGTTTTTCACTGGAATTGCAGGTGAGTGTGCCAAACTGGGGTGGGGGGGGGCAGGATGGAAAGTGTTACTCTGCTTCATCCATGAGTCCTTTCAGTTAGAATATTTGCTGCTTGTTTGGGTGTCCATTCCTGGAGCCCACCCTTGGGCAGCCACTCTCTATTCTAGTCTGACGATACATGGCAAATGTCAGCGGTGCCTTCCCACGTGTTAAAAGCATTGCTCCTTAGCTGCCCTCGGGATGAGCAGAGCCTAGCAAATAGAAGCACAGATGGCAACATCCCAATTTCTTTAGTAACAGCACTGGCAAATTAAAATGTAAAACAACACATGAAAACTAGACACCTCGAGCATGTAATCGTATATTTATTTCTCTTTTTAAAGAACACTCCTTAATGTAATTCAATATACAAACTTAGTTTCACAGAGTCAGAGTCCACTAGATAGCACAAACAACCCAGACTGTGTGTGCGTGCCCAGGCCACTGCCCCTCCTTGCAGTCCACGCTTCTGGACCTGCAACCAAAGGCTCTCCCACCTGCAGACCCTAACCCAAAGCCATTTGCGATGGGACATACGAAATACACTGCCCTCCCCGAGTTCTTTTCCCTTGTAAGCTCCTTTCCCCCATTCCCCCTGAGATAGCGGGTGCCCCTCAGCCCCTCTTCGTGTGGGGAGAGTGGCTTCCCCTAAGGCTGTCGCCAGCCTCTGGTAGAGCACGGAGTGGGTCCCCACCCCTGCCCCCTTGCAGCCCAACCCCCGAGTCCAGGTGTCACCCTGGCATCGCCACCATGTGCAGCCGGAACCAAGCCGGTTTCTCAGCGCAGCGCCGCCTGCCACACCACCAGCCGATACCCTGGCACACACAGTCCGCTGTGCTCCGTCACTTCACCTTTAAAGACACGCCAGCATCGGCCTGTGACAACCGAGTTACATAAAACTGTACCAGTGATGCACTTGTACATATTTACATGGGGCGGAATGTGTTCCCATATTTTTGTTGAGTATATAGATCAACATGTTCACATAAGACCAAATACTTTTAATATTATTTATAACTGATTTATAAAGCTTTGAAAAAACTCACAATAGCACATTGTTTACTTTAATGCTTTACGGTACTATCGGTTTAAAATCACAATCAGCACTTAAGTTATAGTCAATCCAGCAAACGAGACAAAAAAATTTACAAGAGTTAAGAACTGACTGATACATCCTTTATCGTTTTCTTTTTTTTTTTGAACTAATGCATAAGTGCAGAATAAGATATTCTAGTTTAAATATCTTGTTTACAATATACATTTTTGTTCTAGTTACGCAACAGTAAACCCCATGCTTCACATAGAAAAGCAATCCACAACATTAAGAAAAAATGTACAATTTATGAAACAAAGTAAATAAATATTAGTATTACAGAATTGGAGCTGTACATAAAAGCTGTTCAGTTTTAATCATATAAAAATATGTTTTAGTGCAACCTCACATATATATTGATGCCGTTTTGCTTTACATCATTTAGATCCAAGTGTCCAAAAAAGGAAAGAAATTACATTTATTACAAAGCAGATACACAAATTCTAAAATATGTACAAATTACTGCTAAAAAATGCTTATAAGAATATAAGCAAAGTAAAGAAAAGGCACAAACATCTGTACAATTTTAAAAGTACCAGACCCAATAGGTTAATTTCAAATTTTGTTTTGGTCAGGCTCATGATGACTTGGTTTTTTACCTAATTCTTTTGATATAACAAAAGTATATATAATAGCAAACTACTGTAACTTAGGACAGGCATGCTATAAACTGGATTACCTCTACTTCTAGAAAAGAAACTGGGAAAATGTGTGAGTGAAAGTTTCCATGCATCTGAGATCAATGTAGTTTACTCTTCTCCGATGACGAAGGCCCTTTGCCTTCCTCTGTGCTTGAAGGCAACTCTTGGCTGCTGCGGAAGCCCAGCGGTCTGTCGTCCTGGCCACTCTGACTGTAAAATGTGGAATGAGCTAATGCAGACTGTGATGTACCGAAACCGTCCTTCTCGCCATCCTGCAAGTCCGGGTGGGCAGCCGAGGGGCAGGGCTGGCCCAGCTCAGGCCCACTAAAGTGTCTCATGTTTGTGTGTGCACTTTCCCAGGGTTTCTGTGGGGGCTCCTGCCCCCGCGCCGGCTGGTCGGCCCCCAGCAGAGCGGCCTCTTCTGTGGCAATCCGGAGCGAGGCAATGGCTTTTGTACAGGTCTGTATGTTTTCTTCCTGCTCCCGCTCTGTCGCGTTCAGGCTGTCTTCGGAAGTGCTCTGTTTCATCAGCAGCCGGGGAGAGGAGGGAGTACTAGGTAGACCAGATGACTGCAAGACATGAGGCACACGCCCCTCGTGCGGCCTGCAGAGAGTGTAGAGCTCTTTGGCGAAGGGCTCCCTGGAGGCGCCCGTCTTCTCCTCGGAGCTCTCCATGGGCAGAGGCAGCGTGGATGGGGGCCGGAAGCTGGGCGGGGCCGGCGGCACGGAGTGGACCAGCTGAATCCCGCCAACAGGCACCATAGGGACGGGGGCACGTATTTGGAGCTGGGAGTGGAGTGGAAGGTGGCTGAAGACGTGGTCAGCCGGAGCCTCGGGGGAAAGGCCGGAGCCTTGATGCTCAAAAGCACCTTCTTGGTCTCCGTAGAGACTGAAGTAGGGAACCTGAGGTGGGCCTCTTCCGAAGTTCTGCAGGGGAAACAAAGAGCAGAGGTCAGAGCCCACACTGGATGTCTCGTCCTCCCCCACGTGATTCCGCCCATCCGCTCACGGGCCATTCATCCACAACACTCAACCCCCCTGCTCCTTCCTGGGTTGTCCACCTTTCAAGGCACAGGAGAGGACCCAGCTGTCTTTTATGGTCTCTGAGTGGTCAGCCTGTGAAAAATTACTTTTGCTTTTAACCGGCATCAATGCGTTCTCCGCTGGGTTCAGAGATACATTTCAGTTCCATGTTTTGTTTCTTCTTAAGAGAACATGGAAGGACAAGAATTACCAGGAAAAGTTTACCAAGCAAAAAACATAACAGATTTTTTTAAATTCAAAGCAAAGTAGCTCTAACTAGATCAGAACGTATCCAAGTATTTTAGAAGTAAGAAGACTGCCATCTGTTTACACACTGGGCAGATTTTTAATATTTTTCTCAAGTGCTGATGAATATAACTGGATCGACAAAACTGAAAACTGACATTTTTTTTAACTTTATAAAACAGATGACAAAATGGTGGTGACGATCCACAGATTGGTTCCTCAAGGTACAAGACATGGATCTAAAAGAACACAGTCCTGCTCGAGAGACAGTTCCCGTGGATGACCAGCTCTTCATGAAATCACAATGTAAGGCCATTTAAATCATTTGCCAGTGGCAAATTTCATAAGGAAGCGATTCATCACAGCAGAAGTTAACATAAAATATTTCAGTTAGTTGCAATGCATACTCTACTACAGAGCTGGTGGCCAAAAGCAATTGTGTATTCATTCCTTTTTATATATTATCGCCACTTCTTGGCTGTTAATGAATTAGGGATATTTAAAATTCTGGGCCAAAATTCCAAATTTCATGATACCAGTCCCAAAATGTAGAACCTATTTTCTATACATGTTTTCATGATTCAAGGAAACTTAGAACACAATGAAAGACTCAGCACCCCCCACCCCTTTTTTGAGAACTTAAAAATAGATATAAACTGATTAAGTAGGGTAGAAGTCCAAGAGAAAGACAAACAATGCTCTCCTTGGTTCCAAGGATTTCTCAATTCTAAAGTTCAGGGTGGGCTCTATCTTATTAATGAAGTGTCCATTTCTACTCAGATGATGAGACTGGTCCAGGAGCTCTAAATTATGCAGCATCTCAGCCACCTGGGCTGCATCTCATTCAAGCTAGAAACCAATGACTTCTCCTAGAAGTGTGGGAGAAATGATGTCATCACCAACCCTATAATCACAAGAGTGTCAGAAGCTAGGAGAGACCAGGTGGGAAGAAAGAATCGTTTAACTGCCACAAACACACAAGACTCCCTATTGCATCCGCTCTGATTTAGAAGAGAACGTGTTGAGATGGAGGAGTTGAAGTCCTGTAGTAACAGCCTTTGGAGATAATCGGATGAATCTCTTTAATCACAGTTAACACAGGCTCGGCATCTCAAGGAAATGCAGCTTGGTTCCTTTTCCATTTGCTTTGTTTGTATTTCAGCATGCACACGGCAACCCCCACTCCCCTCGGTGTGGGGACCACGGAGGGGTGGGGTCCCCACATCTCCCCACAAAGGGAAGGATGTCCTATTACATGAAGTTACTTAAGCTCCCCAACTCAGTGCTTACAAAGGGCGTGCAGAATTCACCTCTAAGACTGAGATATAGTCAACATGCTCCCAATACTGAGAAATGTTATTTGTGCTAAGAATTAGAATGTCTTATTCAGACCTTTCGTGGGCAGAAAAATAAACTATCAAAAGCACAGAGTTCAGTGTCCGAGGATAACTTCCTCCATGTGCCACCCACGATCCCCATATACCCACCCCCATCCTCTCTCCCCGACTCACCCACGCTTCACTCTCTAAATAAACGTTGATCTCATTCCACCTGCAACCCTGCTCTGTTTTGTAATTTGGCCCTTATAATATGGTAGACAAATTCCCATTTACTTTAATCACAGGAGGAAATGTCTTGGTATTGAAATATGAACGATGAATTCATGTGTGGGTTTGTGTCTCATGTACACACACCAAAAAGGTATTTTTCCCCTTATCTATATCATAGGGTCTTCCAGGAAGCAAATGCTCAGAAGAAGTCAGGGTGGGGGTGGGGGGCTAATGCATGAGGAAGACAAGAGGGATGTGAGCAGGTGCTCAGCCAGGGACCTCCGGAAAGCGTGGCCTCAGGAGGCGATGGAGGGTCCCCTGGGCAGTTGTGAACCTACCGTGCGCCTTAGGGCTGAATGGCAATGCCCCCCAGGGAGGGGGAGCTGCCAGGCGCACCCCCAATAGGTGAGCAGCTGCAGGCACGGGTGCAAGGGGGCCGCCCCAGCCCCGGGAGACTGCGTCATGGCCACCACACCCATCCCCACAGCACACTCAGGGAGGCACCTTCCTTTCCCTCCTGCCCATTTAGCTATCCAAACTTGGAAAATGGAAAAAGAAATTTATTTGTTTATAAAAGACAAGGTCTCATGATGAGGCCAGAGACCAGACCTTTTTTTGTCATCTTTGAGTCATACATAGGAGACCCTCAAAAGTATTGAGGCAGTGACTGAATAAATGACCCAATAATGCACCTTTTTATTCTATCTTTCTTAAAATTAAAACTAGCCAGAGGGTGTTAGGGCAGAAATGGCAAGGCAGAAGGGTTCCTTGCAGCCAGCACCCTGCATCTGCCACACCAGGGGAGCCCGGGAACCGCCGTGGTCCTGCTGGGCTCTGGGGCCTCACGCTGCCCCTGGAGCCTTACTAAAGGTGCACACAAAGCCAAGGCGGGGGACAGACCTCAGCCAAAAAGGGTTTTTAGTATGATTCCAATTTAATATTTTCAGATGTAATTCATTCAGAGAGGGTGAAGCGTCACCTAATAGAGCATGTGGGGGAATTACTTCTCACAGCGTTGCCAATTCTATTTTGCTCTAGATGGTAAGAAGCTTGTTCACCCAACACAGGGAGAAGAAAATCATTCTCTGCCCTACCGGGGGTGGGATAAAGCAGGAGGTGAGAAGGGCCCTGGACCAGTGGCCCTGTTTTATGGCTCTATCCCATCGTGGAAGGTGAACAAAGCCACAGACTATTCCTTCTTTAAACACAGACAGGGTAATTGTCTTGAGCAAAACTTGGGCTTCATGCATGGTAAAGTTTAGCAACTTAATTAAAAATTCAGGGGAGCTGGGTTTAAAAAATAATGGTTCAAACTCAGGACTAACTAAACCCAAGCTTAAGATTTGTGATTCCTTCCAGCAACAGTTTCCTGGGAATGTATGCCAGCAGCAGATAAGCTCTCCCAGTCCAGCCCTGCAATTCCTTTGCTGGGGTTGACTGTGCGTTGCTGTTTTTGGCCATTACAATGTGCTGACACCAAGGGCTAATATTCTGCAGCTGCCATTGACTGAAGAGGCTCCAACATCTCTGAAACACCATAGTGGACATCCAACTGGTGAAGGGCAGACCAGGAGCTGCAGGGCAGGCCAGAGAGCCTCTCCTCACCCCTCCACCAGCATCTCAGCATCTGGAGGACCCCTTCTACACCAGGGAAAGCCACACACCCCTCAGGCATGGCATCCCCAAACCGCAGGGATTTACGGCTCTGTTTATGGTGGCATAAACTGCAGAAAGAAAACTTTCTCCTTAGTACCACACATACACAAAAACCTGTGGCAATGGACTGCTTTTCCTTAGTCTGCTTAATTGGCCAATGAATTGTGCCACAATCGCTACATATGTTTCTATAGTAATTGTACTGTAAAGACTAATCTGGTCCCAGGCTTGAGAAAAAAGGATGTTGAGAACTGGGTAGTGAAATGGAGGAGGGAGCTTCCCTGAAGTTTATAAAAGACACTCCAAGTTGATGATTCAGGGTGGCAAAAAAGAAGTGGGAGCGAGAACCTTGCCACCAGGGCAGGGAGGGGTCAGGGCCTCCTCTGACCACGAAGGATGGTACTGATCCATAGGACAGAGATGTGGGGGAAAGAGGGGAGCCAGGAGAAAGAAGGGATGCAGAGGGGATCCAGAGAGGAGAGAAGAGATGCAGAGGGGAGAGGGTACAGCAAAGCATCGAGAAAGGAGAAATAGCACATGGAAAACCAACAAACTCAAAATGAATCATTTTGTTGCACAGGCTAAGGGTCTGTTTCATTAGTCTGCAAAAATCCTAACGTAATGGGATGAGACTTCACGGCCCCCTGGGCTGCGGAAGAAGCAGCAGGCGCCTCTCCCAGGATCTGTCTTAGACGCTATGTGTCCTCTGTGAGTGCGTGGCACAGAAACCCCAACACTTGCCCCCTGTGCTCTCCTATGGCCCTCTCCTCTCGGAACCACCTTTCAGCCCCGCACTCTTTCCCTCCCTCTCAGCAAGCTCCTTTGGTGGCAGGAAGGGGCAGTGAGGTGTGTCCCAGCCTCGGAAGGCGTGGCCTCCTCCCCTCCCTCGGCCTTCCCCAGTTTCACGTGTCATCTCACGGTACATGAAGGAAGGAATGCATTCTATATTGAAAATAATTGCAAAATCATTTGGAAGTCAAGTCCAGCGACTGGGTCAGAACCTTGACCTGGCACAGATTTCTGTAACGGCCACCTCACTGTGCCCACGAGTGGCCACGCCCTCAGGCGCTTCCAGAGGCTTCACGTTTTAAATCATGAAAGAGTCTCAGTGCAGGTGGCCGATCAGGTGCGCCTTGAAGCTCCTAGAAAAACCCCACCCGGAAGCTGGAAATAGGCTAGTGCCCTGAGGCCAAACTGCAGGGGCAGCGCTGAGCCCTTGCCCCTGACCAGGCATGGGTGACACTGCCCGCCGCTCCCTCTGGCCACCAGCTCCGTGTCACCCATGGTGAGGACCCATGCCCCTAGCGTCCCCCTCTGGGTGCTCAGAGCAGAGCAAAGGGCAAAGCTGCGATACTCACGGGAGGCCCCAGCAGGATGGGCTCTGCTTGAAAATACTGCCCCATGGACAATGGCGGGTGGGGGTACAGGGACCTCCGGGGGGGCGACGCTCTCACAGAAGCCTTGAATCTTCGCTCTCTCCGGGGAGACAGGTCTCTCCTCGCCATCCCATCTTTCCCAGGCGACACCGGCCTCCGTGGGGACAGGTGCCTTCTCGGGGAAGCGTCTCTCTGCGACATCTCTCTCCTCAGGGCGGCCTCCTTTCTGGGTGAAAGGTGTCTCAGGGGTGACAAATCTCTCCTTGGGGACAAGTGCCTTCGGGGTGACAGATCTCCTTTGGGCATCAGGTACCTCTTTGGTGAATGATCTCGACAGGGCGACGAGTCGTATCCCGGGGAGGAAAGATGGCTTGCGGGAGAGAAGTCCCTGGGGGAAGAGCCAGGCTCCGAGGACAGCACGCAGTCCTCCCCCGCGCAGCCTGGGATGCACAGCCTGTCCTTGTCCGGCTCAGAGTCCGTGCTTCTGCTCTGGGGCAGCCTCGGGTAGGCCGCCGCCTCGGCGTCCTCGCACGAGCTGCTTGGGGTCATGAGCGGCGTGACCTGAATGCTCGGCAGAGTGACCAAGTAGCTCATCAGCGAGGGATGTGCCAGGGGCCGCTCCGCAGGGCCCCCGTGGGGCATGGTGCCGACTGGCAGGGAGCAGAAGCGAGGGGGCTGCGGGCTGCTGCTCCTCGACTGGGCTTTCGGCGTCGAATCCCCCTGGTCGTCAAAGTCGTCATCCTCATCGTCGTCATCGTCGTTGTCATCCCCGTCCTCGCCATCTGACTCCTCGGCGTCTGAGAACTGGTGGTCTGTGGAAATGCTGGACATGCCGTGCTTCTCAGCCACTCGGTGCAAATCTTCCATATTCTCTGAAATAATTGAACAGAGAAAGGTAAGACAAGGAGCGACTCTGTACCTTTGCTCCTTCCTGAGCCCTCCACGCTGAGCCCCTAGAACGCTCGTTGTGCAGTTGGCCTGGGGGCCCTGTATCGGGCCTTAGGCTCTCATGCCCCTGTCTGGTTTCCTCCACACCCTACAGAAAAGACGCCGTCATGGGACCTCTTATAGCAGCACACTGCCCCTCGTAGAAAACCCTCAACGCATTGCATGGATGATGTTGCGAATGATGATACTAAAGGGAAAAGAAAAGTAACCTGTCTTTACATGTAACTGGCAAGTCTATGTGTAAATGGCATATCTAAGTGAGAGTGGCGTATCTACATGTAAGTGGCAAATCTACATGAGAGTGGCATACGAATGCAAAAGTGGTGTATCTATGTGAAAGAGGCATATCTACACATAAGTGGCATATCTACATGTAAATGGTGAATCTACACGAAAGTGGTGCATCTACATGAAAGTGTGTTATCTATTGAGAGGCATATCTACATGTAAGTGGCTTATCTACATATAAATGGTGTATCTACATGTAAGTGCTGAATCTACATGAAAGTGGTGTATCTATATGAAAGAGATGTACCTACACGTAATGGCATATCTACATCTAAATGGCAAAGCTACATGAAAGTGGTGTATCTACGTGACAGTGGTGTATCTACGTGAGAGGGGTATATCTACATGCAAGTGGCGAATCTACATATAACTGGCGTATCTATGTGCAAATGGTGTATCTACAGGAAAGTGGCACATCTAAATGTAAGTGGTGTATCTCAAAGAGCCTGGGCAACCCCCAGGTTTTCTACTGAGGTTAATGGTAGTTTTGTTTTTTTTTTTACTAGGTTTTCTCTTAACAGGAATAACACATTAAAATGCTTTCAAAACTGGGTGGGCCACGGTGGCTCAGCAGGCAGGAATGCTTGCCTGCCATGCCAGAGGACCCGGGTTTAATTCCCGGTGCCTGCCCATGTAAAAAAAAAAAAAAAAAATGCTTTCAAAACTCCAAAAAAAGCTTCATAAAATTTAAACCATTATCCCAAGGAAATGCAGGCAGATTTCCTTCAAGGTCCTAGAAGACAGCATTTTCATAAGAAGGCTCGGTCTCCCCCAGTCACAGCTGAAATGCATTCATGTCTCCTCAGTAGGTTTCCGGAAATTCAATGTGCCAGAATTTTTTCTATATTTAGTTCATAATAAGATGAAAAGTGATCAGCTTTAACAAAATTCTAAACGCTTTTCACTGGCTGGGCCTCAGAGCCCCCATGAGCAGGGAGCAGGGGAGGGTGGGCTAAACTCGGCCTCACAAGGAGCAGGGGTGGGTGGGCTAAACTCAGCCTCACAAGGAGCAGGGGTGGGTGGGCTAAACTCGGCTTCACAAGGAGCAGGGGTGGGTGGGCTAAACTGAGCCTTACCTGCTTCCTCTGGCTCGGCATCGTCCACCGATGTCATCGAGACCCCCAGCTCCAGACATTTCTTCATGTGAGCTTTAGATTTCATATGCTTTGTTAGGTTTCCTAGCAAACGCAGCCAAACAGAGAGAAATTCACAGGTCAGCAAACTGGCCACTGCTCCCAAATCCAGTGCTGCAGCAGGGAGCAGGACAAGGTGGGCTCGTTTCTCCCCATACCCCTACTTCAGCCTGGAGAGGAAGCATCTGATTTTGGAGACATCAGCCCAGAGTGCTGACCCAGGCTCCACGCTCCTTTGTTCTAGGGGCGCCTGGAAGTCCAGGGCCTGCTGCCGCCGCCGGGGCTGGAACCCCAGCCTATCCTCTGGCCGAGGGTGCCGCACCCCCAGGATGCACTTATCTGAAACTGCTCCAGGGAGCTTCCCCCATGGGCTGGACGCCACCTGTCTGGCATCTGTTAGAAACTAGAGGATAGCAGTTTCTGCATTCTTTATTTTGTAACAGCAACATTCCTTCTCTATTTGTCCTATCTTAAGACTACCATCATTCTAATTTTAAAGAAAGGTTTTTATGTCAGATGCTTATTACAATGATGATAAATGCAATTATATACACACATACAAATATACTCCATTGCTAAATGGCACATGAGAAAATTTAACATCGGCCATCCTGACCCAGGATCTATGATATTCTCTGTAGAATATCCTATGCCATATAATCTATCTAAAGAGATCCAGGAAATAATCCCTTTGTATGGCCTTTATATCCACTTCAATAAAAACACCTGTGTTGTTATATGTGCCCCTTGCTAGCACTTTAATAATGTACCCACAATGTTTTAAGTTTTAGAAGTAGGCTCATAGAAATGTAGGGGGAATCTCAGCCTGTGCCATCACTTGTTTCCTTGTAAAGGTGCTTAACTTAGTATTAATACAATTTATGAACCATAATTCTAATAACATTGTTATTGGCAATTGTGGTATTATTTTACTTACATTACTTTATTTCTTACTTAGTAGCTTACGTACTGCTTACACGCTTATGAATTTAGTGCACCATATTGTAACTCCAAATGTAGAAGTATTTCCAGGCCCAGACTTAGCAAATGATCATATCTACAACTTTTGTAGAGAGCTCAAAAGTGTCTATGGACTCATCACCAAGAATTCTTAAATCTGTAAATTAATGAAATCTATCAATCAATGGAAATCATCTGCTTTGGGATGTATATGTGCATGGTAAATATGTTAGAATGTCAAGATAATTTATTGGATGGGAAGACGTGTTTTTTCCTTCTGCATTTTTCTCTCCACCTATTTCAAGGAGGAAGCCGGGTCTTCTTCTGCCACCTTGAGAGCAGGTGTGTGGCTGGAAACGGGAGCTCTGGGCACGGCCCTGGCATTGGTTCCTTGGAGTCATGTCTGGAGGGTGTGGGGACGTGGAGAGGTGGGGAAAGGCCAGGGAGGGGGCCTCAGGGAAGGGTCAGGAGGTGAGAAGGGATTGGCCCTTTCGTGAGTCTGAATCAGCTGTGGACAGCAGGGACTGGTCTGGCTTCCCAAAACGTTTTGGTCATTTCAAGATTCTGAGACATTTGCACATTCCCAAAAGATGGTAAGAAAACTGCAATGACTGAGAATCAACTATTTCTTGATATAACTCCAGAGGCAAATTTCAGAGTCAAATTTCATTTGATTTTAAGGAAGATCTAGAAATGTGCTATTTCTTGTTCACCCTAGGATTTTACACAGATACACCTGCAGCCAATTCACCTACCAGTGAAGAGGAGTTACTTATAATGACAGGTGAGGTTGTAGTATTTCCTAAAATTAAAGTTCACATTTTCTTATCTCCCAAGGTGTCCTCAGGGAAGTACTCAATGAAAGAAAAGTTTGATTGTGCAAGGACCATGGTAGCTATTATTTAAAGGGGTTGATATTTACTTCTTTTGAAATACAAATGAGCACACCCCTCCCCCCTTCTGTTCCTGGCTTAAAATGAGGCACGCCTGCACTACGGATACCTTTTTAATAAAGAAGCAGCAGAACACAGAGAGGCTGCAGGCGCTATACTTCCAACAAACCAGTGAAACCAGTTAGGAGTGGGAGTTATCAGAATCGTTCTTCTACAAAGAGAAAATAGTGATTCATGTCTCTCCCAGACTTGATTTCAACTGACCTTTATTTTCCTTGATGGGCAGTGGAGCAGGTTAACTGGTGTGTAAATTTAAAGTTAAAACAGTGGAAATGATGGGAGGAAGTAATGGAGAGCAGGGTAGCGCTGGGATGCATCAGAGCTGGTGCAGAGCCTGCTTTCCCTGTAGTCAGGCTGTCTGTAACTCCCTTCTCTTTGTGTTCCGAGCACACTGGGTTTTTGGACGTGTTTATGATTTTATAAAATGAGAGAAATAGAACTGAAACCATTTCTTGTGAAAATACGTTTATATAAATCTATTCACTAAGGACAGATTCCTGTTTGCAATGATAGACTATCATTTCAAGGCAAGTCCTAATATGCGATTAATAGTTGTGTCCTTAAAATAACGAATTGCCTCTGTGCTGAGAAATACATGGGAAGAGGAGCTATCCGATTTCGATGCATAATTAATGTCACAGTGGATGGAGCAGCCCACCTGGGAGACCGTGGACCTTTACATTATTCATGCTTTTGAAACCAACCAACCATGGGCACGTGTTTTCTTCCCAGCTGCTGCCCAGTACCAGCAGGTTCTGTCTCCCGGTAGTACGGAGTGTTTCAATACTGATGCAAATAGAATCCAGCCCACAGAGCATTTCCAACAAGCAGTAATAGCTCTCCTGGCCATTCCAGCCACTATGGAAATGACAGGCTCTGACCCCGGGGCTCTTACCCAAGTTCTACCAGAAGCCCCAGTCATGCACGCATCCTGGATAATCCATTAGACAAAGGAGAAAATACATTTTGTGAAGGTGTATATGCACAAACAAAGCCAGCTCACTGTCCTTGAGAGTTAGTTAGAAAATAGTACTCAAAACCCTACATGGGGGGGAGGGGGTGCGATGGTGGCTTATTGGCAGAATTCTTGCCTGCTGTGCAGGAAACCTGGGTTCGATTCCTGGTGCCTGCCCATGCGAAAAACAATAACAACAAACCCTACACAGCCATAATGAAAGCTTTTTTTTGCGCATGGGCAGGCACCAGGAATGAATTTGGTTCTCCGGCATGGCAGGTGAGAACTCTGCCTGCCGAGCCACCGTGGCCAGCCCAAAAGCATTTTTCCTCTTAAACAAACCAGACATTTACCTTTTGTTTTGAAGGCGAAGTTGCATAACTTGCAGACGTAAGGCCGCACATCGGTGTGTGTGCGGATGTGTTTCTTGAGCATGCTTGGCTTCTTGCAGCGGATCCCACACTCCTCACAAATGTACTTCCCTCGCCCACGTCCTCGGACATAGACATAATCTTCATTCGATTTATACCTGTTAGGAGAAAGGGGCAATCCAGTGTGTTTCAATGCTTTTAGCATGCTTACATCATACCCAAAGCTAATCATGCGCATGGCAAAATTTCAAAAGAGTCTTTTTAAACAACTATTAAACATCCCTTGTATGAAGCCTGTGCATTAAATGCCTACAGGAGTTAGATGAACATGGTCAGATTTGGCATTGTAAAGGACATGGAATTCTTTCTACTGACTATGTTTCATTCAACTCCATTTCCAGAACACAGTGGCATTCAAAATGGAATTGGTTTCTGTATTAGGTATAAATATATAGATTCAGGGTACAGAAGTTAAAATGGGCTTACTGCCCCAGAGAGCTATAGATGTGTGTCCACTTTTGGATTCTAGTCTAGTTTCCCATCAAGAAGCACCCCCAAAATTATCACACCAACGTGTTTGGATCATCACACATATTTATCAGCATGATATCATCTAAGAGATGCCTGTACAACACATATCTCTAAATTAGCTAAAATAAATATTAGCGATAACAGAATTTTTTATTGCAAGTTTCTACTCTACTTTTACAATCCTAGCCTGAGAGTGCCTCTGAAAACTTCTGGCATGTGTTGGCTGAGCTCAGCTCACCCACTGCCATCTACAGATTGGATTTTGTCTTCCCAGGGACCATTATTGTGCTGTAAAGGGGAGAAACGGCATTTCCACCAGCTTCTTGAAGGTGCTGTTATGTAATGAAAACTAGACAGTTCAATCAAATTTGCATTTGCTTCTGGAAGTATTTCACAGAAAGGTCTGATAGGTTGTTTGGGGTCATCCAGTTTAACCACATAAATTAGATGAACTAAGTCTTAGCTGTGTAGCATTATAATCAAAGGGATAGATCTATAGGAGCTCAATTCTCACATTTTGTTTCGATACAACAAAGCATGATCTCTCATAGAATACAGTAGCATTCTCCTGAATAATGCAATGAATTTCATTATCTCTTATCTCTCAAATCCCAGCTCCACTAGAATTATGGGTATAATATCATTCTTGGAAAGATATTCCTTTGCGGGGAGGGGAAGGAGTGTTCTTTTTTATTTCAAAAGGTAAGCTGAATTACAAAATATTCTCATTCAATATGGATTTACTTAAAGGTACTAACATGCTATTTTTTATAATCCAAGAGCATTGCAGACTTTTCTATTTTGTCCTCCCTAATGTACCAACAGGAATAAAAGCAATTTCAATTTCAAAAGCACAATCCATTGAAGGATTTTTAGGCTAGAAAATACATCTACATATTTAAAAGAACAACTGGGCTATGGATGAGATTTAACTCTGAAGTTATCTGCATTTTGGTTAACACCAATCCTGGTGAGAGTTAAGTAGTTTCAAAAATATGAAAAATCAATTTGGCCTGTCTTTTGTACCTTTAAATCTTTCCCCCTACGCAAGGAATTTCCATCTTCAACTTCTTCTTAAAACAGGTCTGTACTTTATATTTTATCTTGCACTGTTTTTGTAACAAAGTAGAAAAGAACCAGAAGACACAAAATATTCCTGACCATTTCATTTCTCTGTTCTCTGTCTCTAACTAGATGAAATCATCTAAGGAATATAGAATAAAACAGATTATTTTATTAAAAGCTAATTTTCTTCAGGGAAAGATATGTCAAGCTCCACCGCAGCACATCATCATAGCTGATAGGAAATATATTCTAAGTTCAAATAATGCAATTTCATTTTTAATGTCGTAGCTGAGCAACTGGCTTCAAAACGAAAATAGAGTCAAATTCTGCATAAAATATAGCTGTATATTAGAAAAATCTATTCAGATAAAATAGCTACCATATAACAGTCCTGCCGACCCAAGAATTTACTTGATAAGGGAACTAATGGATTTTTGAGAAAAATAATTAAAAGTTATGTTTATTAAATCTATGAACAGGATAGTAGAGAGAATATACATTTATAAAATTTGGTCACAGTACTTTGCTTTTTAGAAAGTCACTCCTTGGCAATCACAGAATAAGTGGCACGCTGTTTGGACTGAGCACCAGTTATGACCTGGGTGAAGTTGGGCCACAGGTTAAAGGATGATTGGAAAGTAGCCATAATGTGGGCAGTGAGAGGAGGAGGATATAAAATTTGGCCACGATCCTTTCAGATCATGAAAACACAGCAACGAAATGTTCATGCTGGCTTTTCCATTCCCCCGAACATGCAGGGATGGGAAGGTCTGGCTTATCTAGTGGACCAGTCCACTGCTAGGATGTAGACCGGGTTTACGTAGGCATGTGGGTTGTCACAAGGACTGCTTGGCCCTGGGGAAAGATGAAAGCCACATTTCTCTCATCTGGGTAAGGAGACGAGGGATGGCAAAAGATATTGAGACATGCTTCATGATGACATGGATTTAAACGTGGCAAGACAAGGCATCCAAAGGGTGCACTCTAAGTGGGAACCAACTTTGGTGGCTCATCTTCAAAATGGCGACTCTATGTGAGAGTTGGTGTTGGGTCTCCCAACACGTTCAACAACTATAGCCAAACAAACACCATCATTTCATACTCTAAATATAAGCAGAAAATATTCATGCTTGTGAGAATATGTTACGAAGATAGGGCTAGTTATATCATAATCCCCCAAAATGTGGCTATTTTACTTTAAAATTTTTAACTTTTAAAGTAGAAGTCTGGGATTTTCCTTCGATATGACTCAGTAGAAGATATGTTTCTGTCAAAAATCTAAATCTAGTCATTACGCATATTTCTAATTTTTTAACGTATACAAATAACAAAGCCATTGGACCTTATTAGTTGAGTTTCTATAACTCAAAGTATTTAAAAAGAAATTCCTAAAGACTGAAAAGCTGTTTAGATCCAAAGAAAAATGACAGTGTGAGGACTAAATGTAGGGTAGTGACCTGGCTGGGGTAGTGGGAGAGAAATAGGATATTGGTGGAAAACTGGTAAATCCCCATAGGAGCAGGAGAGCAGGTGAGGCAAAAACAAAGAAATTAACTTAATTTCTCAGATGATACTTAAGTATGCAAGATTTAATTTTTGTAAGCACAGTATAAAAATTGTCCATTCAAACACAGCAAACACCATAAAAAGAATATTAAAGAACAAACAACTTAGAGCCCAGGAACATACTTGATTTAACACCTTAAAAGGGGGGTGCAATTATTTAAGGAGAGGCCAGAAGCATATATAATATGGGCATTTCCATTAATATCAAGTCATGGAAGCAAGGACTGAATTCATTATCTAGTGCCAGCTGATCCTCCACTGTGTGCACTGAGAAGGGACCCCTTTCCTCTTCCAACCAGAGTAGGCACGATTTTCACCGGCAGAAATTCAAGGCCACTGACTGACTAAGGACTGGACATTTACATCTGGGCTTAGGTATCCTTACCCTCCTTCAAAGATTTTAATTCGGATTGGCTCAGTTTGTTTGGATCCAATATCTTTGTCTCCATGAATCTCTCCTTTTCCTCTTTCCTTTAGGGTAGTTCCCACTAGTTTCCTTTCTAGTTTGCTGCCAAATATAAATGTTGCATCAGGTTTCATCTGTAGACAAAAAGAGAGAATCAATTCACATGCTTTCTGTGAAATATAGGGGAATCATAGTCCCCCACCCCAGGCTCCTATAACCTCTGAAAATAAGACTAATGTCCAGGCTAAAAGGCCGTGTGCTGGTTACTTAAAGTAAGGGATGTGGAGGATAAAATCAGAGAAGAAAGACAGTTTCCACAGAAGGAATTCAACATTTCATTAAAATAGGGGGTTATTCTGGGCAACCTCCATTAATATTTAGCATGCACTCCCAAATGCCCTTTATTAATTCATGGAGGAGCAAACCAGCTAATGACTTGGAAAACATAAGCTTTGTAAAAGACAATTAGAAAGTGAATTTTCATGAAAAGCATTGCCAATGAGAACTAGGTTCTCCTAAAGGTGCAAAGTTCAGATCGGCGCCTTTGCATTTCCAACCTGATCTCTCCTTCCAGCATCTAGTCTCTGGTCTACATCCAAATCCCACAATTTCCTGAATTCCTCATATTAAAAAAAAACTAAATCTGCCAGGTCTCTAATATGTCCAGAAAGGAGAAGAACCAAGAGGAATTAAATCTCAGGTGGAATTCCCTGGTGCCAAGTGAAGAAGATGCTTCCAGGAACTGGGAGCTTTCCCTGGGACACTGTTAACCATGACCAGAACGTCATCGTGACCATAACCAGAGCAGAGCACAGCCATAACCACACCATAACAGTAACAACCCATAACATAAGCCTAGCCGCACCATAAACACACCCGTAATTGTACCATAACCATAATTACACCATAACATAACCACAACCAGAACCTTAACCAGAACCATAGCTACACTATGACCACAAGCACAGCCGCACCATGACCACAAGCACAGCCACACCATAGCTGTGACACCACCACAACCATAAGATGAGCATGACCATAGCCACCCCATCACCGTAGCCATAACCACACCATAACCATACCACACCACTAACTGGATACTTAACATAGCTGTAATCAGAAAATAGCTGTGACTATACCCACAACACAACCAGGACCACAACAATATCAAAACCATAATGATGACCATGACAAAAACTAAAACATAACATAGTATGGCCTAGACCACAATCACACCCAAGTCTAACTATAACATGTCTGTAACACAACCATAGCGTCGCCATAACATCACATGACCATGACATAACCATAACAATCATGGGATCATAATCACAACCATTACATAACCACACCCACAATCAGAACACATCCACAGTAAAACATCAACAAACTATAACATCACCCTTACATAACCATGACCATGAAAATAGCCTGCCCATCACCAAGGCTCTAACATGGCCACAGGCAGAACCATAATCCCATCATAACATGACCACGATCGTAACCTGACCATAATCTGACCATCACATGTCCATTACCACAGCCATAGCATAAATAAAACTATAATTAGAACATAACCATAGTACATAACCCTAACACCACCACAGCATAACCACAGCCATAATCATAACAATATCACCAGAATATTACCCTAACGCAATACTAACTACAACCATGACTGTAACCATAATGAAACCCTAACCATAACATAACCATAGCATTGTCATAACCTAACATCATCACAACATAACCATGGCCCTACCATGACCAGAACACAGCCATAACTATGACCACAACCACAACTGTAACATAAAATAGCCATAGCATAGCTGTGACCTAACATCATT
>PVIY010041353.1:0-21703 GCA_004026745.1 Myrmecophaga tridactyla
CGGTGGCCAGCGCCCCTCCCCCACAGGCCTCTTCCCAGAGGGGAAAGAAAGGACTTTACCAGCAGTACGGACTGGGCACAATCAAACGCCAATTGTGGAACTAATTAACAAATTCTGACTACTAAAAATAGGCCCCCAGCTCAGGTGAACCTGGTCAAAGCAGAGGTCGCTCATTTTTGCCCCAGCACCAAGAGGGCAGAGCTGACGGAAAAAGGAAAAAAAAAAAAAAAAAAAAGAGAAGGAAACAGGTTTTTGTGGCTGTATTTCTACAAAGGCTTGACTGTCTTTGGATACAGCGGCAGAGCTCCTCAGGCTGCAAGTGCCCCAGGCATAGGCAGAAACAAACTCATTTTGGGGGCTTGTCTGAACCTGTGACTTCCCCAAGGGAGGGGTGAAGCCCAACTCAGGTGGAAGCCCTCCCTCAAGGAATTCAGACACCAGGGCTTGGTAATTTGAAGCCATTAAAACCAGCCTACAACCTCTCCTCTGTCTCCACCATGCCCCCAGGCAAAGTTAAAGAGGTACCGCATCATCTTATGCTGGTGGGACCTGCAGGCAGACAAGTACCACATACCAGGCAGGATAAGAAAAACACAGTCCAGAGACGTCACAGGAAAGTCTTTCAACCCGCTGGGTCTCACCCTCAGGGAAAACTGATGCAGGTGACTCTTTCCTCCTGATAGAGGCCAGTTAGGTCTGGGAAAATCCAGCTGAGGTCTATAATACCTATGTAGACCCTCCTCAGGGTGGGGGGAAAAAGGCACCGTACAAGCAGGGCAAGAAATAAGAAAGCAAGAACTGAAAAATTCTCCTCTGTTAAACAAAACCTAAGCTAGAGGTCCAGAAAAAGCTGAACTGAATGTCAAAGAACACAGAGACAACAAATTCATCCAGCAAGAAAACCCTAGGTAAAAGAAGTGAAAACAATCTCCAGAATAAACTAATTAAGGTAATTAAATGCCTAGACGCCAGCAAAAAATAACATATCACACTAAGAAAATTGAAGATATGGCCCAGTCAAAGGAACAAACCAACAATTCAAATGAGATACAGGAGCAGAAACATTTAATTCAGAATATATGAATAGACATGGAAAACCTCATCAAAAACCAAATCAATGAATTGAGGGAGGATATAAAGAAGGCAAGAAATGAACAAAAAGAAGACAGTGAAAGTCTGAAAACACAAATCACAGAACTTATGGGAATGAAAGGCACGGTAGAAGAGATGAAAAAAACAATGGAGACCTACAATGGTAGATTTCGAGAGGCAGAACATAGGATTAGTGAACTGGAGGACGGAACATCTGAAATCTGACAAGAAAAAGAAAATATAGGGAAAAAAATGGAAAAATATGAGCAGGGACGCAGGGAACTGAAGGACAATATGAAGCGCATGAATATATGTGTTGTGGGTGTCCCAGAAGGAGAAGAGAAGGGAAAAGGAGGAGAAAAACTAATGGAGGAAATTATCACTGAAAATTTCCCAACTCTTATGAAAGACTTAAAATTACAGATCCAAGAAGTGCAGCGTACTCCAAAGAGACTAGATCCAAATAGACGTACTCCAAGATATTTACTAATCAGAATGTCGGAGGTCAAAGAGAAAGAGAATCTTGAAAGCAGCAAGAGAAAAGCAATCCATCACATACAAGGGAAGCCCAATAAGACTAGGCGTAGATTTCTCAACAGAAACCATGGAGGCAAGAAGACAGTGGGATGATATATTTAAATTATTAAAAGAGAAAAACTGCCAACCAAGAATTCTATGTCCAGCAAAATTGTCCTTCAAAATGAGGGAGAAATTAAAACATTTTCAGACAAAAAAATCACTGAGAGAATTCGTGACCAAGAAACCAGCTCTGCGAGAAATACTAAACGGAGCACTAGAGACAGATACGAAGGCAGAAGAGAGAGGTATAAAGAAGAGTGTAGAAAGAAAGACCGTGAGTAAAGGTAAAAAGAAGGAAAATTAGAAGGAAATATAAAAGCCAAAAGGCAAAATGGTAGAGGAGGGTACTGCCCGGGCAGTAATAACATTGATGTTGATGGATTAAGCTTCCCAATTGGGGGACATGGACTGGCAGAATGGATTAGGGAATGGGACCCATCTATATGCTGTCTCTACTTAAAGGACATGAAGGCAAGGACACAAACGGACATTTGCACATCAATGTTTATAGCAGCATTATTTACAATTACCAAGAGATGGAAACCGCCAAAATGTTCATCAACAGACTAAAACTGTGGCATATATACATAAGATGAAATATTATGCAGCTGTAAGACAGAATAAAGTTATGAAGTATGTAACAACATGGACGGACCTTAAGGACATTATGCTGAGTGGGATTAGCCAGAAACAAAAGGACAAATACTGTATGGTCTCACTGATATGAACTGACATTAGTGAATAAACTTGGAGAATTTCGTTGGTAACAGAGACCATCAGGAGATAGAAATAGGTAAGATATTGGGTAATTGGAGCTGAAGGGATACAGATTGTGCAACAGAACTGAATGTAAAAACTCATATTTGGACAGCACAATACTACCTAACTGTAATACAATTATGTTAAAACACTGAATGAAGCTGAATGTGAGAATGATAGGGGAGGAGGGCTGGGGGCACAAATGAAATCAGAAAGAAAGACAGAAATAAAGATTGAGATGGTATAATCTAGGATTGCCTGAAGTGTATAGTGACAGTGACTAAATGTACAAATTAAAAAAATGTTTTTGCATGAGGAAGAACAGAGGAATGTCATTAATATGAATATGACAGCTGAATCATTATACTGATATTTCTGTTGGTCTCCAGTGTAATGGAGCAGCTAGAAGAAAATATGAAAAAACGTGGAACTGTAACCCATACCAAACATGAAAATCTGTTCTATAAGTATTTGCTAAAATTCATTTAGAAATTGACTGTTTTTTCGTTTATATGTTATGTTTCACAATTTAAGAAAACATAAAACAAAAATTGTTAGCTAGGAAATTTGTGTGAATGTGGTTATTTGTGAAATTTTTAAAACAATTATTTTTAAGATAAAAAATTAAATAAAAGAAAACATTAAAAAAATTTATGGGACGCAGCAAAGGCAGTGTTAAGAGGGGCATTTACTGCCTTAAATTCTATATTAAAAAAGAAGGGTGGGGGCAATGCACTGGCGGCTCAGAGTCAGTATTCTCGCCTGCTGTGCTGGAGACCCAGGTTCGATTCCCAGGGCCTGCCTGTGCCAAAAAAAGAAGACGACGGAGTGATGCAAGGGTAGCTCAGTGGTAGAATTCTCACCTGTAATACTGTAGAGCTGGGTTCGATTCTCAGAGCCTGCATATGCCAAAAATAATAATAATAATAAAGAGCAAGCAAAAATTGCAGAATTAACTGTTTAATTGGAAGAACTAGAGAAAGAACAGTAAAAAAAGGCACAAACCAAACAAAAGGAAATAAATAATGAAGATTGGAGCAGAACTAAATTAAATTGAGAACAAGAAAATCAACATAACCAGAAGTTGGTTTTTTGAGAAAATCACTAAAATCGATGGGCACTTAGCTAGGATGACCAAAAAAAAGAAAAAGAGAAGATGCAAATAAATAAAATCAGAAATGGAAGATGAGATATAACCACTGACCATGGAGAAATAAAGGGGGTAATGAGAGAATTCCATAAGCAACTATATGCTGAAAAACTAGACAATGTAGATTAAATGGAAAACTTCCTAGAAAATTATGAACAACCAACACTGACTTGAGAAGAAATAGAGAACATCTCAATAAATCAATCACAAGTAAAGAGATTGGATTAATCATCAAACAGCTCCCAAAAAAGAAAACTTCAGGACCAGACAGCTTCACATGTGAATTCTACCAAGCATTCAAGAAATAATCAGTATGAATCCTGTTCAAACTCTTCAAAAAATTGAAGAGGAGGGAAAGCTAGCTAACTCATTCTACAAAGCCAACAAAATCACCTTAATACCACAGCCAGACAAAAACACTACAAGATAAGAAAATTACAAACCAACCTCTCTAATGAACATACATGTAAAAATCCTCAAGAAAATACTTGCAAAATGAATCCAGCAGCATATTAAAAGAATTATACACCATAACCAAGTGAGATTTCTTCTAGTTATGCAAGAATGGTTCAAGATAAGAAAATCAATTAATGTAATACACCATATAAACAAATCAAAGAAGAAAAAACACATCACCTCGATTGACACAGAAAAGGCATTTGACAAAATTTAACATCCTTACTTGATGAAAATACATCAAAGGATGGGAATACAAGGGAACTTCCTCAAAATGATAAAGGGAATATATGAAAAACCCATAGCTAACATCATACTCAATGGAGAAAGCTTTCCTTTAAGATCAGGAACAAGACAAGGATGCCCAGTCACTATTGTTATTCAACATTGTACGGGAAGTTCTACCATGATCAATTTTAGAACATCTGTTTCACTCCAGAAAAAGAAATAAAAAGAAAAAAAAAGAACTCATACATCCCATACCCATACCTCTTCCTTGCATTTACCCAACAATATTTCAGTCTACCCAATTGTGCTGCTTTAAAAGGATGTATGTCCCCTAGAAAAGCCATGTTTTAATCTAAATCCCATTTCATAAAGGCAGAATAAACCCTATTCAATACTGTATGTTTGAAACTGGAATCAGATCATCTCCCTGGAGATATAATTTAATCAAGAGTGGCTTTGTTAAGCTGGATTAGGTGACAACATGTCTCCATCCATTTGGGCGGATGTTCATAAGTTTCTGGAGTCCTATGAAAGATGAAACATTTTGGAGAATGAGAGAGATTCAGAGAGAGCAGAGCAGAATGACATAGCCACGAGAAGCAGAATCCACCAGCCAGCAACCTTTGGAGATGAAGAAGGAAAATGCCTCCCAGGGAGCTTCATGAAACAGGAAGCCAGGAGAAGAAGCTAGCAGATGATGCCATGTTCGCCATGTGCCTTTCCAGCCGAGAGAGAAGCCCTGACTGCGTTCGCCATGTGCCTTCTCACTTGAGAGGGAAACCCTGAACGTCATCAGCCTTCTTGAACCAAGGTAGGTATCTTTCCCTGGATGCCTGTGATTGGACATATCTATAGACTTGTTTTAACTGGGACATTTTCTCGGCCTTAGAACTCTAAATTAGAAACTTATTAAATTCCCCTTAAGAAAAGCCATTTCGTTTCTGGTATATTATTCCAAACAGAGTCGAGAAGTGATCCTGGAGGTTACTCTTATGCATTAAGTAGATATCACGTTGTTATTCAAGATGTAGTGGAGAGGCTGGAGGGAACTGCCTGAAAATGTAGAGCTGTGTTCCAGTAGCCATGTTTCTTGATGATGTTTGAATAATGATAAAGCTTTCACAATGTGACTGTGTGATTGTGAAAACCTTGTGTCTGATGCTCCTTTTATCTACCAAATCAACAGACGAGTAGAACATATGGAATAAAAATAAATAATAGGGGGAACATATAAAATAAATTTAGTTCGAAATGCTAGTGATAAATGAAAGCAAGAGGTAAGGGGTATGGTATGTATAATCTTTTTTTTTCTCTGTTATTGTTTTATTTCTTTTTCTGAATTGATGCCAATATTCTAAGAAATGATGAATATGCAACTATGTGATGATATTGAGAATTACTAGTTATATATGTAGAACAGGATATGTTAATGTTTTTGTTCTTAATTTTTTTAATTAATAAATAAATTTAAAAAAAGAAAAAAGAAATAGACAAATGGGAGTCCTCAACTTTAAACATTTTTGTTCATCAAAGAACTTTGTCAGGAAAATAAAACATAGCCTATGCAATGGGAAACAGTATTTGGAAACCACATATCAGAGAAGGGCTTAGTATCCAGAATAGATAAAGAGATTCTTCAACTCAACAACAAAAAGACAACCCAATAAAAAAAATGGGCAAGAGACATGAACAAACACTTCACAGAAGAGGAAATACAAATGCCTAAAAGTCTCAGGAAAAGATGTTCAATTTCACTGGCTATTAGGGAAATGCAAGTGAAAACCACAATGAGATATCATCCAACACCCACAAGAATGGCCATCACAAAAAAAAAAAAAAAAAAAAACTCAGAAAATGACAAGCACTGGAGAGGATGTAGAGTAAGAGGTATACTTATCCACTGTTGGTGGGAATGTAAAATGATACAACTGTACTGGAATGCAGTTTGGCAGTTCCTCAGAAAGTTAAGTATAGGATTGCCATATGAACCAACAATCCCATAATTAGGTATATATTCAGAGGAACTGAAGGTGTGGACAGAAACATTTTCATACCAATGTTTATAGCAGAATTATTTACGACTGCCAAGAAATGGAAACAGCCCAAGCGTCCATCAACGGACAAATGTCTAGAAAGTTGTGATATACACACACGATGGGGTATAACGTAGTGTAAGACAGAACAGAGTCATGAAGCATGTAACAATGTGGAGTGAAATTAACCAGAAACAAACGAACAAATACTGTCTCTCTAATATGAACTAACACTAATGAGTGAGCTTTGGGAATTGAAGTTAGGAACACAGGTTATCAGGAGATAGAAATAGTGTAGAGAGTATGCAATTGGTGCTGAAGAAATACAGATTGTGCAACAGGACTGTAAAAATTCAGAAATTGATAGCACAATACTACCTGATTGTAGCACAATAATATAAAGTAAGCTGAATGAAGCTGAATGTATGCTTGAGGGAAAAGGGCTTGGGGGCACCTATGAAACCAGAAGGAAAGATAAAGGATACTAAGACTGAGACAGTGTAATTTAGGAACATTTAGAGTGGACAATGATGGTGATGAGATGTACAAATAAAAAAAACTTTTTTGTAAGAGGCAGAACAAATGAATATCAACATTGCAGGGTGCCGAAAATAGATGGTATAAAGGAAAAAGCACAATCAATGCAAACTAGGGCCTATAGTCAACAGTAATATTGTAATATGCCCACTGAATGTAACAAAGGCATTACATCAAAACTAAATGTCAACAGATGGTGCATGGGAGAGGAGTATGGATTCTTTGAAGAAGAAAAGGAAATGTTTTCACACAGATTATGATGGTGAAGGCATATCTATATACTTAGGTTGGACTGTATGATATGTCAACAAAACTGTTTAAAAATGAACAGAGAGAAAGAAGTGTTAGAGAAAATGAGGAGAAAGAGATGTACTTATTCACTACCAGTAGGGAAACTGAGAGGTGCAACGCCTTGGAAGGCAGTGTGTTAGTTCCACAGGAGGCTAGGGGTGGGGCTGCCATATGATCCTGAAACTCTATTGCTCAGTATATACCTGGAGGAAATGAGTGTGTGGACCAAACTGACATTTGCACACTGGTGTTTATGGTGTCAGTGTTCAGAATCCGCAACAGATGGAGGTGGCCTAGGGTTACTGGATTTTAATAGCCAAAAGAATGAAAGAGGACCCCTACCTTACACCCTATTCAAAAATTAATTCAAAATGGACCAAAGGCCTACGTGTAAGAGCCAGTACCTACATTTGGTTTAGTCGTCCAAAGGTAGGTTTGGACTTATTTGTTTTAATAACAATGTAGGGAAATATCTTAAAACAAATGTAGGGAAATATCTTCAAGATCTTGTAATAGGAGGTAGCTTCTTAAACTTTACACCTAAAGCACAAGCTGTGAAAGAAAAAACAGACAAATGGAAACTCCATATGATCAAGAGCTTCTGTGCCTCAAAGGACCTTGTAAACAAACATGAGGAAGCAAACAACTCAATGGGAGAAAACATTTGGAAACCACGTATTGGATAAAGGCTTGAAATCTTGTGTACATAAAGAAACCATATAGCTCACCAACATAAGAACTAACAACCAAATTATAAAATGGGCAAAGGAAATGAATAGGCAATTTTTGAAGAACAAATACAGATGGCACATGAAGCACATGAAGAACTGTTCATATTCACTAGCTATAAGGGAAATGCAAATTAACACTACAATGGGATATCATCTCACACCTATAAGAATGCTTGCTATTGGGCGAGACACGGTGGCTCAGCAGGCAGGAATGCTTGCCTGTGATGCCAGAGGACCCAAGTTCGATTCCCGATGCCTGCCCATGTGGAAAAAAAAAAACAAAAAACAATGCTTGCTATTAAACAAATAAGAAAACAATAAATGCAGAAACACTGGAATACTTATTCACTGTTGGTAACAATGTAAATGGTTCAGCTGCTGTGAAAATCAGTTTTGTGACTCCTCAGAAAACTAAATATCGAGTTGCCCTATGACCTGACAATACTAATACCCAGTATATACCCAAAAGAGTTGAAGGCAGTGACATGAGCAATTGGAAACAATCTAAGTGACCCTCAACAGACAAGTGGATAAACAAAATGTGGTATATACATACAATGGAACATTATATAGCATTTAAAGACAAAATGATGTCCTGAAACATATGACAAAATGTAGATGAACTTTAGGGACATAATGCTGAGTGAAATAAGCCAGACACAAAAGGATAGATATTGTATGATTCCATTATTATGACACTGATAAAACCGCCAGCGTTCTGGAAAAGCTAGAAGGAAAAATCTGAGTTGAGGGCATGGCAGCCCATGACAAACTCTAGGAATTGTTCTCTAGCTGCTTCTTGAAATGTGCTTTGAAAATTAATGCTTTTTTTCTTTCTTTGTGTGTGTATATATGTATGTCATATTTTACAACTGAAAAATAGTTTAAAATATATATATATATATATATATATATATATATATAGGCAGATGATGAGACCACAAAGGGAGCAGCAACTGGGGGTGCCCAGAGTGGCTGCAATGGACGCAAGATGGCAATGGCGACCTGAGTGCTTGTGAGTCTGCAGTGCCCTCGGCCAGTCTCTCAGCTGGCATGAGCAGGTGGCGGGCCCATCCTGAGGCACGGAGGGACCCCCAGAGGCATAGCAGCCACCAGCCGGACAAATGCACATGCCTCTTCGTAGCAGTGGAAGAGGGCAGGGTGGGAGTGTGCTGGCAGCATCTTCCGTGGATACCAGCTTTGCTCACCAACTGCTTATTTAGTTGAATGAAAATCCAAAGGGAGGTAACCGTAAGCTGCGCTACTGACAATGCAACCATGGGAGTTAATGACCTTCAAAAATATATAAAGCTGTAGACTTCACCCAGGAAGAGTGGGCATTGCTAGACACAACTCAGAGAAAGCTGTTCTGAGAAGTGATGCTGGAGAATATCAATCATCTGATCTCAGTGGGTATCTTTTTTCCTACAAACAGTATGTCAGGTCTACAAATCAGATACGCTTTCCCAGTTGGCACCAGGAAAGGAACTGTGGAGAGAAGGAACGGAATTTCTCCAAAATCAGAGTCCAGGCAGGACAACTGCATGTAAAAAGCAAGAAATGATATTCATGCAACTTACCTACCAGAAGGATAATTCTGACATTATATCATTGATATCTCACACTCAAAAAACATTTCTTTCAATGTACTTATTTGCAATAAGATTCCACTCTGAGATCCACTATGACTCAACATGCACTAATAATACCCAAGAGACAGAAACCATAATTAAGCAAATACCTTGGTGAAGTCCTCACTGACCAGTCGTCTTTTAGTCAACCTAAGCAGACTCACACTAGAATTAAATCATACAAATGCCACCAAAGTACTAAAGCCTTTATTAACGGCTCTGGCGATAAACCATTTGAATGCTTTCTATGTGGGGAAAGTTTCATTAAATTTTTTTTACCTTAGACAGCATGAGAGAACTCACACTGGACAGAAACCCTATGAATGTAATCTATTAGGAAAAGCTTTCAGTCAATCTTCTAACCTTCAATGACATGAGAGTACTCACACTGGAGAGAAACCCTGTAAATGCCATACATGTGGGAAAGCCTTCATTCATTGTTCTGCCCTCAGACAACAAGACAGCACCTACACTGGGGAGAAACGCCATGAATAGCCATCTATGTCAGAAAGCCCAAAGACAATATTCTAGTCTTAGCATAAGATAAAACTCACACTGGAGTGAAACCCTACGAATGCCATACTTGTGGGAAAACATTCAGTCAACATTCTTATATTAGCATGAGAGAACACAAACTGGAGAGAAACCCTTCGAATGCCATCTATGTGGGTAAGCCTTCATTCACTGTTCTACCCTTAGAAAACAAGCAAATTCACACTGGAGTTAAGCCCCATGAATATCAGGTATATGGAAAAACCTTTAGTCAATATTCTCATCTTAGACAACATGAGATAACTCACACTGGAGTGAAACCCCATGAATTCCATACATATGAGAAAGCCTTAATACATTGTTCTGACCTCAGAGTACGTGAGAAGGCTCACACTTGAATTTCTGCCCTCAGGCAACATGAGGTAATGCAGAGGGGACAAAAGTCATAATAATGTCATCTATATGGGATATATCAGAAGCCTATGAATGTACTTAATGTGGGGAAGCCTTCAGCCAGTATTCTCATTGTAGATGGGCTGTAAGAACTCAAACTACACATTTTGAATACGGAAGAGATTTTGGCCTTACCTTTAACCTTGAAACACACCAGAGAACTCATATACTGAAGAAACAGTTTCTGACCAATATGTTAGTGCCTTTTAGTCACCAGTACTGTTTCAGTTAACATAAGGACATTGATACAGGCGAGAATCCATATGAATGTCATCTATGTCAGAAAGCCCTTAGTAGCTAGTTGGGTGATTTTATCTATGTGAATCTATTGGAAATGGAAAGTCCTTGTCTAACACTCTGATAAGCCAGAAAATTTACCTATGAGGAATTCTATGTATATAATTTGGGAGTTATCTTAATTTTAATTTATCTATGAAATAAAATGAGTGGACTTCATAGAAATGGATAACTAGGTCTGTAATAATTATTTAATATTCAAAGAGGTAAGATTCCAAAACCTATAGGATAGGCAATATCCATAGGCAATGCCATTATGAAGGTCCAGATATGGAAATCCAAACCCAGTCCTTGAACTTAATCCAAACCCAGTTCTTAAACTGTGTACTATTCGGTGAAAGACTAGCCTTGGTGCACTAAGGAATACTCAATTTAGGAATAGCTATGGAAACATGAAATGAGAGGGAAAAGTAGCAAAAGCATGAAAGAGAGGGAGAAATCTTTATTAGCAGGATGAATCCCCTTGGGAGAGATCCAGAAAATTCATCATGGAGAATGTATTCAATGGGAAATCGTTTATTCAGAAATTTTGTTGGCTGTGGCCACAAGTTCTGTGCCTCTGTAAGGAACAGTGTTTTAGGGGATTGGGCAAATTATTGGACATTTGGTGGTTACAGAGATCAGCAGTGGAAATATCATAAGTTTGGGGATAGGAGAATGTCAAGTCTGTGATTTGGGAGTCTTCTACCATAAATCAGGATGCTCTGTCATTGCCTGTAATGGACATTTTTTGGGTGAGTGATTAAAAATTTGAAGGGTAACAACAGATATGTTTGCTTTGTTTCTGATCTTAGAGAGAACAATATTCCATCTAAGCAACAACAATATTTATTAGTAGCTGAGAGGGTCCAGCACGCAGTAGTTCACTCAGTCAAGTGGGTATCCACATAGTTCCCATTTTCCCTCACTACTGGTCCATTAAGGAGTTTTGTTCCAAATCCACTGAAATAATTATTTAGTAATCAAAGAGTTAAGATTCCAAAACCTACAGGATAGGGCCCATAGGCAATGCCATTATGAAGGTCCAGATATGGAAATCCAAACCCAGTCCTTGAACTTAATTTTGGAAAAGTTATCTAGAGCATGCATGTATGAAAAATTTTCAGCTAATTTCATAATTTAAAAAGACTGCTGAATGCTTTCCTACTAAAATTGGGGACACTGGAAATATTTCTGTTCTCAGCACTATACCTTATTATGCTTTATGAATTACCAAAAGACTGAATGCTTTAATATAAATACACATATCAGAGTTACTTGAATTCTGAACATTAAACAGTATCTTAAATACCATTTAACTATCAAAATTGTGTTCTCAAAATATCAAGTAAAAAGTTATTACAAATAACAACTTTGCTATAGTAGTGAGCTATGTTAATATTTTCAAATTTTTTATTTCAGAAATTTGTTTGAGTATTACTGTAACTGCCCATATATATAACTTTTTGTATATATAGACATAATGGTGGACTTTTGTAGTGTAATAAGTCAAAGAGTAGGAAAAAAACTTGGAAGAAAAGGAAACTTTGTTTGCAGATGACATGTTTGTATACATGTAAACCACTATTAAATTTGCAAAATAAAATTAGAGATTATTAAATATATATATAATTTTTTTATTTTTTTCCTTCCTTGCTTTAATTTTAAATTGGTTTATGAAACATATAGTACAAACAGGAATGATTATGTAGACTTTTTTTTTAATATGCCTATGGATAAACTAAGATATTCATTTAAGGTGGTTAAAATTTGCATGTTAATTGCAAAAATATTTCTATCTACAGCAATGCAGATATTTTTAAGAACTTTCTACCTGATATTTTGAGAACATTCACAATTTTGACAGCTGATCAAATGGTATCTAAGTTAGTTTATAATTAGAATTTAAGAACTTTGCTATCTGAATATGTAGATTTTTTTCTGTTGCCTTCAATTGGCTTATGAAACTTACTGCACAAACACAGGTTTTATAATGATTATATAGATACTTTATTTAAATACACCTATGTTTAAGCTAACTAAGATATCCATTGGTGGTGGTTCTAAGTGTACTGTTTGTTTTCTTAAAAAAAAAAAATTAACAACAAAAAAATTCAACAGTACCCCAATACAGGAACTGTTTAAAAAGTCGAAAAAGGGGTCAGACTTCGAGTAGAGACATGAATGAAGCTGATCTGGATAGGAGTAAGGTAAATCAGAATACAGGGTAAAGGATGGTATCATCCATAATTTAAAACATCAACTTCTGTGTGAAACCAAAGGGGGAATTGTTTATTTGGGGCAAAATTTATATTTTGGGTAGTGTTATTTCCTAATTTAACTTGTATGGTTAGTTTAATTGAACACCATAAGTACACGGAATCTTGAACAGGGCATGAGATTCCGTTGGTTAGTGTGATGGACAATATATCCATCCCAATATATGCAATATATCCCAGAGTAATTTAGGCAGTAAATAAAGACATATTTGCAAGGTCCCCTTGAGGGACTGGAAAGAAAGGAAGAAATATTCAACTTCCCCATTTGGAGAATTTCTGATACTCTTGCAATCAGTGGAGACAACCAAATCAACAGACCAAGCCCTCAATCTTGGGATTCGCCCATATGAAATATATTCCTGCAAAGTATAGGCTAAGCCTACTTAAAATTAGGCCTAAGAGTCACCCCCAGAGAACATCTTCTGTTGCTCAGATGTGGCCTCTCTCTCTAAGCCACCTCAGCAGGTAAACTCACTGCCCTCCCTACTATGTGAGATATGACTCCCAAGGGTGTAAATCTCCCTAGCAATGTGGGACAGATATCCCGGGATGAGCTGGGACCTGGCATTAAGGGATTGAGAAAGCCTTCTTGACCAAAAGGGGCACAAGTGAGAAAAATGAGACAAAAAAAAGATTCAGTGGCTAAGAGATTTCAAACAGAGTTGAGAGGTTATCCTAGAGGTTATTCTTATGCATTATATAGACACCCCTTTTTAGTTTATGGTGTATTAGAGTGGCTGGAGGGAAATACCTGAAACTGCTGAGCTGTGTTTCAGTAGCCTTGATTCTTAAAGACAATTGTTTAGATATAACTTTACAATGTGACTGTGGGATTGTGAAAACCTTCTGTCTGTTGCTCCTTTTATCCAGGGTATGGATGGACGAGTAAAAAAACATATGGATAAAAAATATAAATAATGGGGGGACAAAGGATAAAATAAATTGAGTAGATATAAAAACTAGTGTCAGTGAAAGGGAAGCATAAGAGGAATGGGATGTGTGAGTTTTTCCTTTTTTCTTTTTATTTCTTTTTCCGGAGTGATGCAAACGTTCTAAAAATAATCATGGTGATGAATATACAACTATGTGATGGTATTGTGAGTCACTGATTATACACCATGTATGGAATATATGTGTGTGAAGATTTATCAATAAAATATCAGGGAGAAGAAAGTAGAATGTATGCTATAGAGGAGGAAAGATAGTGAGAATAAGTCAGTGAACCATTTACCTTTGATCAAATTGTTTGACTTCTCTGTTTTGTCATCCTCTGAATCCAAATCTGTTTCAGAGACATGCTCTGAGAAACACTGAGACCCAGAAATAGGCTTGTACTTCATATTCCCTGAAATTAAATTAGTGTCCACTGTGGGACATCTTCCATCTTCTCTGTCTTGTTCGTCAGGTTCAGAGTCGTCTGAATCACTCAAGATCTTTGCTTTTTTAAAGAAAGTAGCATCCTTGCTACATGTATCATATTCCCTACCATCACACTTTCCTGGTTCAGAATCTGCTTCCTCCCCTTCCTCCAAGTTGTCCTCCGTCTTAAGTTTCTGCCCAGATGTGGACGGGCAAGCAGTTCTGCTGTGTCTGTTATCTGAATCATGACTTTTGTCCTCTTCAGAAGACTCTATTTTAAGAAATTTTGTTTTACAAGTTGCTGGAGTACAAGACTTAAAACCATTACCATGCCAATTTTTCCGGGCTACCCTCAAATTACTTTCTGATTCTGAATCTCCATTTTCAGATTCACTGACAGTTGTCAGGGCAGCATGAGAAGTGAATACTGGTGGTTGTTGATTTTGGTCTTTTTGCTCCTCTTCTTCAATTTCTGACTTTAAGCTCTGCTCATCTTCAGAATTATATAATAATTTTTTTCTAGCTGCAGCAGAAGCATCACGGTATGGCAGTTTCCGGCCAGAACAGATACTTTCAGAGCTAGAATTCTCTTCTACATCACTCATTAGCTTTATCTTGTTGGCAGCAACAGCAGCACACTTCCGTGGGACTTTACGGTTATTTCCAACTCTGGCTTTTACAACTTCACCAGTCTCCAATGAATTGTTATCTGAGTCACTTAAATAAACTCTTTTTCGTGTAGCCTTTCTGCGGCATCCATTTTCTAAAGAGACAGGACCTAGAAGTAACAGTAAGATTAGAAAGATCTTAGTATTTCAACATTTCCAAAAGCCTTTATATTTCAGTACTGATTTTTTTAATGCAAAAATCCATTTCTTATCTAACCCTAAAAAGCCTAAATGATATTTAATTATATGCAGACGCATTAAAACAATAATGCATTCAGTGTTTAAATCTGGGTTCTCTTGATATGAAGTCCTCCAAAGTACCACTGCATCTCTTACCAGTTTTTCGCCGAGCAGCTCTAGTTCTGGTCACCCTGAGATTACTGCTCCTGCACAGCCCACTACGTAATGAGGATTCACAAGCTCTTGAACTCTCTTTACTTTCCTCTGAACTATTTGAAGCTGAAGATGATGAAGAGGTAGCTGAGGAATCTTCCATTTCACTTTCTGAGGAAAACAGAGCAATAATAGTTAATTACCTCATATCTTACACCCATATACAGTTATTTTTTATTTCCATAACACAATGTACTAAAAAAGGGAGTCTTAAAATACTTAAGAGCATACAATAAAAACTATTATAAAGAACTGCTGATAAAATTTCAGTATTACAAAGTAAATAATCAGCATTCCGAATCAATTCTGTTACCTCACTTCTCAAAATAATATTAATTCTGGACTAGATTTAGAAAATACAGTTTATATATTTTAAAAACAAACTTTGACTTCAAAATTAAACTAATTAGACCCACTATCATTTCTATTATGTCAAACAGCCATTTCCTATAGAAAAAAATCATTTAATGACCAGCATTTCAATCGACCTGCTATTGGGTCTTTTTCTAGTTCTTCTTAACAGGAGAGTTGTTCCACAAATGCATAAGGCTCAAGAAAGGTCATTTATGCATGCTCCACAAAAAAAAAGAGAGGAGAAAGAGAGAAATGAGATAGAAGAAATAATTTAGTCAGTACTTGGTAATTTTTCCCACTATTCTACTTAACGAGAGCATGCCCCAGTATGAACACAAGATAGGAACCCACATTTCTGTTCCTTCATCCACATTCAGTTCTTATATGCCTCTCGCAGAATGAAAATTTCACCATATTGAATGGGCATGTATTGTTAAAAGACACAATCTGCTCCATAAATAAAATAAACTGTCAAAAAAAAAAAAAAACTGGTTGTGCTGAATCACACTGAACACCAAAATGTGTCTCTTCCTATGACATGGCTCTCCTGGATGCCCATTTCCACTGTTCCTACTCTACTCTATCTTGATTCTTTTGTCCCCTTATCTGTACGTCACCACGAAATTGATTACTCAACCTGAAATGGTCCATTATGTGACTCCCCTCTACAAGCCTTGCCTGTCACTAAAATGTGGCTGCATTCTAATGATCAATTCTATCATTTTTACCATACCCCCAAAACTGTTAACAGTTTTTTCACAGGAACAATGAAAAAACTTCCATGCTTTTTCTTATATTGCTACCCTGTTTATAAAGGGTCATCCCATAATACCTATTCAAATCTTCTCCATTCTTTAATTCAAATTTTTTTATTCTACCTTATTATGATCAGATATGTTATCTGATAGGTAGATGCATTTAATGCTATAAATAATTCCTTGATGTATAATTTTAATTTTGCACATCTTAGCTTGGTTGTCTGATCTTCTCCATTGCGTTTTATCACTGCTAACTTCTATTCCAAAATTATATTTGCAATTACATAACTAACAATGAAATAATGGAATGATATAACAATAAATATCATCACAAGTCACCCAAATCACTCAGATCAATACTGTAGAACACAACAAATAAAACAGCCTCATTTACAGATGCTAACAATGGCAGATCACGGAAACAGCATTATCAGTAAAAATTTAGTAAGATGCTGGCTTTGAACTTTTATATCAGTTTTCTTTGTTGTTGTTGTTGTTGTTGTAATAAGTTTTCTTTTAAGTTAAAGCAAAGAGAATTTCAAATTTTGCACACAAAGAGTGATGACTATTTGTATCACATTATTTAAAATTTGGATTCAAATTTGCATAATGTGGCTGTATCATTTGCCAAATCACACTACTTATAACTACTTATCAAACATATTCTAACTATTCCATTGCTTTTGTCTCTTCCATTGTACTGTAAGCTTCCCTGAGAGTCAAGACCATGGTTTTAATTATGCTTTTCTCTGAACCCACAGTGTTTATAAACTACTTGAATAACAATCTTCTGCTTCTCACCAGATAATGTAGAACCATTTGTTAGAGGTATAGGTCTATTTCTTCTCATTCTTTCTGTCGATCCAGCTGAATCTGAAGTATCACCAGAAGTAATGCCTGAAGAGAAGCTAGCACCTGCCTTGTGGCTTGCAGAATATGCTGCCCTACTTGAGGTAGACTGAGTAGGAGAACCTTCCAATTCAGGCATTACTTTTATCTGAGATTTTAACCGATTCTGCTTGATAGTTCTGGACAAAAATATGAACAAAGGAAACAACAGTTAATAAAGCATAAAGGTAACTGATTCACAAAGAATGACTAAATAAAAGTGTAAAATTCTTAATGAGTACAATTTTAAGGTCAAGATACACACTAAAATATTGTTAACATCTTATTCTTAATTATTAATTACACTAAATACTCCCTTAACTCTGACATGGTTTTATTTAAATTTGGAACACTGAACAAAAGCTACAAATAACAGGGCTACAGAAAAACATACTGAATAACTTAGGTTCTTTGGATTAAATGCTAAGAGGAGCCAACATTTATATAATACACACCCCTATTTGGAAACAACAACATTTTCTCCAGTCTTCTATTTTTCTGTTCTTAAAGCGAGTATAAAATTAAGAGGAGAACCAACAAAACCTCAGCAGAGGGGAAAGGCAAAAAAAGAGACTAGGACAAAAAAATTTTTTTTCTAAGAGCAAACAGTTGACACCTAAGCACCAGATCAACCTGGTTGGCCCCTGATACTTCCCCTCACATCAATCAATGCTTATGGAGAAGGAGAGCAGAAGTTTAAAGCAAGATAGTCCTTGGTTTTAACTTAAAAATCTAGGCAATACTCATTTTGAGATATCTTACTTTCCTTTGAAACAAAAAGATAAGATGGTCTTTTAAGGATCAATATAGTCAAACTTAGAGATAACAATTCTTTAAAGCAGGGAGGGAGTGGACTGATCTGGAAAAGCCATGAAAAGCTGTATGCCAAGGGCAATGAAAACAACAACTTTTTGTGATCCAGTAAGACCAACAGCACAGCTGCCTAAGGCTCTGATACTGGTTAGGGAAAGCAAGAAATTGGGCAAAAATTTAAAAGGGAGATTGGGGAACCAGACAGAAAAAGTCTTTGCAAGGTGCCAATGTATCTTAAGGATCTAGAAAGCTACATACATATACAGGAAAGGCTGGAAAGAGCCACAGTTATCCAATCATCCTGGATATCTTTGGCAGAACTCAGCAAAACAAAAGCAGGAAGTGAAAGACAAAGCATACATGTAAACTGTATGTGTGCCCAATTCCACACAAGAGACCCCTTCAGAAAAAGGAGGAAGACTCACAGTTTCAAAGTGATTAAGGAAAACTTCTGACCATTAAGCTATGCTGACCCAGGAAAGACCCCAACAAAGCAGACTCAGAAGTAAAAAACAAAAACTTACAAACAAAAACAGAAAAAAACACCTACCTAGCACAGATTTCAGTGCAAGGGCGAGCAAGTCACTCAACAATGAAAACCAGTAAGAATCACCCCCCTGAGGGGGAAGGAACAAAATCTGGAGTTGGTATAATGTTATCTAAATTGTTTCATTTTCATCAAAAAATTATAAGACATGCAAAGAAATAGGAAACTGTGGCAAATACATAGGGAAAAAAATGTAGTCAGGAGTAACTGTCTCTGGAGGGACTCAGATGTTGGACTTAGAATACAAAGACAATTTAAATTAACTATTATAAATATGTTTTATATTTATAAGATAAAATTCCTTTATATATAAGATTCCTTTAGTTTATTCAATATTTACAGAATTAAAGGATAGTAGGATAACAATAGTTCACCAAAAAGAGCATATCAATAGAGGTAGAAATTATTTTTTTTTAAAAAGAACCAAACAGGAATTCTGGAGTTGAAAAGTCCAATAACCAAAATAAATATTCACTAGAGAGGACCAACAGCAGATGTGAGTTGGGAGAAGAAAGAATCAGAGAACTTAAAGACAAGTCAATGAAGACTATCCAGTCTGAAGAAGAGAAAAAGAATGGAGAAAAATGAAGAGTCTCAGAGACTGCTGGGATATCCTTAATCATACCAACATATGTGTAATGGGAGTCCCTAAAATATTTAAAGAAATAATGGCGGAAAACTTCCCAAATTTGATGAAAAACATTCTATACCTCCAGAAAGCTTAACAAAATCCATGTAGAATGTCCAAAGTAGACACATCATAGTCAAAAAGTTAAAAGATAGAGCAAAGAGGAAAATCATGAAAGCGATAAGAGGAAAACACCACAATATATACAAGGGAAGCTGAGTAAGATTAAAATTTGGCTTCTCATCAGAAACAATGAAAATCAGAAGGCAAAGGTCAAAATACTTAAAATATTGAATGACAAACATTATCAAATAAGAATTCTATATCCAATAAACTACTTTTCAAAAATAAGGTAAAATTAAGACATATTAGATAAACAAAAACTTAGAAAATTCATTGCCAGTACATCGGCCTTACAATAAATATTAAAGGTTCTTTCAGTCGAAAAGAAATGATACCAGAGGATACCTCAAGTCCCAACAAAGAAAAAGACTATCAACACCGGAAAAGGTAACTGAGTTGATAGATTTAAAAAAAGCGGTATAAATAATTTTTTATTCTTTTCTTCTTAAATGATATATAAAAGGCAACTACATGAAATATAACATAAAGATGTACGCTATATGAAAACAGCAACACAGAGGAGGGGAAAGGGAAGTGGTTTACTGGAGTAGAATTTCCACATTATTAGAAGCAAGTCAGTGTTATTCCAAAGTAGACTGTTTTAATTAAAATGTATGGTGCAATCCCCCTGAATAGCAACTAAGAAAATAAAATCCAGAGGAGTTATCACCCATGACTCTGGAGCTTCTGAGAGACATGAGAATCTATCACCATTGAGGATATAGTACACCTTCAAATGTATAGCGAAACAAGTTAAACACTGAACTATTCAATTTTCACATTTCAACACCTTAAAGTATTTATAAATTTAATTAATGTAAGCTACACACAGAAAATAAAACAGCATTTGAATTAATATCAAATCACTGATAAAGGGAATAAACTCTGCATTTATATTTTTTCTTTACAAATGATCCTAGGTAATAATGGAGTGCTATTGTATCTACTGAACATCATTTCTTACACAATTAAATGCTCAACGACCAGAGTTAATCACTTAATTCCTTACATTAAAAAAATTCATATGCAAAAGATAAATGATACTGTAAATAACACTTTAATACCTAGAATAAAAAAGAATACCTAAGATTGTCATTACAAACTTACAAATATAAATAATTACAAATCAATGCAATGGCCCTTTATTCACAAAATGCTTTCAAACTGAAGCAAATTTATGACTATTCTTTTCAAACTAAGCAATACTCAAAAAAGATTAAGAATTTTTAGCATAATAAAAATCAAAGTATCACAAACTTGTATCCAAAAATTTTTTTAAAAAACAGGCATAAAAAACCTGCTGTAATCAATTTACCTGACACTTCTGTTAGCCTGAATGACACGGTTACAATTTTGCCTTCTCTTGAACCTCTGGCTTCTTCTAAGTTTTTCGTTGAACTTTTGACCAATTTTAAAATCAGAAGATATTTTCTTCATTTTTTCTTCAAATAAGGCAGATAATCTCAAGGTCATACTGTAAATCTACAAGAACATGAAAGCAAAATGATAATCATAAAATATCTTTGAAAATACTTTTACAAAAAAATTGCAATCACTGGGGATACTCAAAACCAATTATATCACTACCTGTAGATAATAGACAGCTTTTATATGTTTTATAGATTTTCAACCCTTTCTTCAATGACAGCAAATACAATCAAGAAATTATCAGATGCGAATCTAGGACTTATATGTATCAACACTTCTCAATCTTTTTTTTCCATTTTCATTCTTGCATGTACAAACCTAAAAATAAACACTTCACCAAAAATTACACTGGAAGTTGATTTTAAGGCTATTATTTAGCTAGTAAAAGCGCATGTCTCTTTGGGGCAAGGAACAAAAGCATTTTTTACACTAGTACCTACATACAATTTAATTGCATTTGCTGTACCTAAGTTTAATTATGAATAATCAACAAAAGGATGCTTTGCTTCCAAGAGGAAGAAGAAAATATTAGGACTTTTACATAAAAAAATATTTGTTATAACAATGTCATGATTAAACAACATCAAATCTTTAAAAGAATAGCAATGTAATGTTAAGTACTACTACAAATAAATTTTGGTACAGTTATGTAATCACTGGAAGTACTCTATATTCACCCATCATTCCTGAAAATAAGCACAACAGTCTAATATTCAAAAGATGAAAAACATACTTTAGGTATGGTTGGAAGAACTTA
>PVIY010041354.1:0-21704 GCA_004026745.1 Myrmecophaga tridactyla
TGAAAGAATGTTGTGCTGCTACAAAAAGGAACAATGTTGTGAGGCATGCAATGATGTGAATGAACATGTGGGACATTTGGTGAGACAAAATAAGACAGAAACAAACAAACAAAAAAACAATGGTATGGTCACCTTTAGAAAATGCTTATAAGAAAACAGGGGCCTAGATTGTAAGCTTTTAGAGCAGACACATTAAGTCACAGTGGTGATTATTATTTCTGGCTTTTGAGAGGCTGTTTTATATATATAACCTGATATTTAGAGATAAGAATGAAGCTGAACAGGTTGGCATTAAGGTAATTCAGAACATGGGGTAAGGAAGACAATATCTATATTTTAGAACCACACATACTCTTTGAGACCAATGGAAGAAAGGTTTATTTGATCTAGAAGTGAAATTTTCTGTAGTGCATAATCTAATTCAACCTATCTGTATAGCTCATTTGAACAATTGAAACACAGGGAGCACAGGATAAGAAAGAGGTCCTTTAATCCTGTATAGATTATTGCAATGCCTGGATACATCCTAGATTATATTAACCAGATAATCAAAAAGTATTGGCAAAGTCCCCTGAGGGAATGGGAGAAGCAATATGGAACTATTAAACCTTACCATCAGGGAATCCCCCAGTACTGTGTCAAACTTTAGGGGCACCAAATCAAAACGCCATGCCCTTGATCATGAGGCTTACTCTTGTGAAGCTTATATAGGTAGCATAGAAGCTCAGACTACTTATAGGCATGCCTAAGAGCTACTTCAGGACAACCTCTTTTGTTGCTCAGATGTGGCTTCAGTCTCTCTAAGCCCAACTCTGCAAGTGAAATCGTTGCCCTCCCCCCTACTTGGTACGTGACATCCAGGGCTGAAAGTCTACCTGGCAACGTGAGAGATGACTCCCAGGGATGAATGCAGACCTGGCACCGTGGGATCAACAATTACATCCTGAGCAAAAGGGGGCAAAGAAGTGTAACTAATAAAGTATCAGTGGCAGAGAGAGTTCAAATAGAGTTGAGAGGCTACTCTGGAGGTTGCTCTTATGCAAGCTTCAGGTAGACCTTGCTACCTATTATAACCTGCCAACCTCCAATCAGGATTATTCCAGCAAATCCTAAAGAACACCTAGGGAAATATATAAGGTTCCAAAAGGGTTCCATGCAGTAGTGTAACTTTCCAGAAATCTACAATCTCCAGATGAGTCCTTAGTCCAGATAAATCCTGAAACCTAGCCCAGTCTCTCCAGAACATCAGATAGTTCCATCTCCCTACCCCCTTATTAGTGACAGACTCTTCTAATACAAAAAATTTGGAATTGCCATAGCTCAAATACCCCTAAAGAGAGGTATGGAAAGATTAAAGGTAATGGTGTAGTTTTACAGAGAAGATAGGATTTAACAACTGAATATGAATGCTGAATCATTAAATTGATATCTCTTTTAGTCTCCAGTATTTTAGAGCAGTGAGAAGTAAAAACTTAAAATTGTGGAATTGTAACCCATGTCAAACTCTGAAATATGTTCTACAACTAATTGTGGTGCTGTGCTTTGAAGTTTATTGCTTTTTTATATATATGTTATTTTTCACAAAAAAAGAATGAAAAAAAGTCACTTGTGATGATAAAAAATATTTAATCCCTCTAGCCTCCTATATTCTGGAGCAGCTAGAAGGAAAAATATGAAAGGATAGTATAGTAGTCCATGACAAACTCTGGAATCTGTCCTGTAACCATCCTTTGAAGAGTGCTTTGAAAACTATTGCTTTTTTTATTTCTTTGCTTTGTATATATGTTATATTATACAATAAAAAAGTTTCAAAAAAACAGTTAAGGATACATACTAAATCGAAAACAATAGTTATCTCAGAAGTGGTAAGATTACATGTCTTCTCCTCCTCCTCCCGCTAACCCTCACCCTCGCCCTCACCCTCCTCCTCTTCCTCTTCAGCCAATGAACCTAGAATAAAGACAACTTTGAAATTAACAAGAAGTGAACAAATATTAATTGAGCTTTATCAAAGATTGTGCTGATTTCCTCAATATGTGTCAAATATTGTCATGTCACAAAGCCCTATCAGGTAGTATTTAACAGTTTTGCTTTACACATGAGCAAACAGGGGTCTAGAGAGCAAATATCCTAAGTAGGAGCAGAGTTTCAAATTCAAGCGTATCCAACTCCAAAGTTTGTGTATTTCCCATCAGTGTATACTATTGTGTTCTTTTAATTGATCCTGTTAGCCTTTCACTAATGTACACCACTGTTGGTTGGGTTATATATTTAAAATCAATCTTTTATCCTTCTAAAGTTTACAATGCTGAAATATGTACACCAGTACAAGAAAAACAGTCATCAAAATCCATTTGCATATCTTTTTAAAAACAGAACTCAACCACTCTAGGTCAATGGCTCCCAGTTTCCTGGATTACACAGGCCAGGAAGATTTCATAAATCATTTCAGAACTTACCAGGTTTTATTATTTATTTATTTATTTATTTATTTATTTATTTATTTTAATTATTTAAAAAATTTTTTTTTTGCATGGGCAGGCACCAGGAATCGAACCCAGGTCTCTGGCATGGCAAAAAAGAACTCTACCTGTTAAGCCACCATGTCCCGCCCCTTACCAGGTTTTTATTTTGACAAATGAGGTCATTGGCAATGTAACTACCAACTGGACAGGTAATACAATATAGGGGCTAAAGGTATGGGTCATGGTCCAAACCTAAACTTTCACTTCCTTACAAGTTGTATGACTAATGGGCAACCCTCTTTTCCTACAAATAAAAGACAATTATGGCTGAAGTTTATGAAAAGGAGTGACCCATTAACATTGTAAGACAAGAATCCACCAAATATTTGTCCAGAGTGATGCCCCAATAAATCCCAGAGTGATTTGAACAGTGAATAAAAAAGTATTTGCAAAGTCCCCTTCGGGGAATGGTGAGAAAAGGGGAAATTCAGCTTCCCCAAGTTGAATTCTTGATATTCTCAGAAACAGTGGGGCCAACCAAAGCAATAGGCTGAGCCCCAAATCTTGGGGTTTGTTCATGTGAAACTTAACCTCACAAGGGATAGGTCAAGCCTACTTAAAATTAGGCCTAAGAGTCACCCCCAAGAGAACCTCTTTTGTTGCTCAAATGTGGCCTCTCTCTCCAGCCAACACAACAAGCAAACTCACTGCCCTCTCCCTCTCTACATGGGACATGACTCCCAGGGGTGTGGACCTTCCTGGCAACGTGGGACAGAAATCCTAGAATGAGCTGAGACTCAGTATCAAGGGATTGAGAAAACCTCAACCAAAAGGGGGAAGAGTGAAATGAGACAAAATAAAGTGTCAATGGATCAGAGATTCCAAACAGAGTTGAGAGGTTATCCTGGAGGTTATTCTTATGCATTAAATAGATATCACCTTGTTATTCAAGATGTAATGGAGAGGGTGGGCCACGGTGGCTCAGCGGCAAGAACGCTTGCCTGACATGCCAGAGGACCCGGGTTCGATTCCCAGTGCCTGCCCATGTAAAAAAAAAAAAAAAAGATGTAATGGAGAGGCTGGAGGGAACTGCCTAAAAACATAGAGCTGTGTTCCAGTAGCCATGTTTCTTGAAGATGATTGTATAATGATATAGCTTTCACAATGTGACTGTGTGATTGTGAAAACCTTGTGTCTGATGCTCCTTTTATTTACCTTATCAACAGACGAGTAAAACATATGGAATAAAAATAACTAGGGTGAACAAATGTTAAAATAAATTTAGATTGAAATGCTAGTGATCAATGAAAGGGAGGGGTAAGGGGTATGGTATATATGAATTTTTTTCTGTTGTCTTTTTATTTCTTTTTCTGAATTGATGTAAATGTTCTAAGAAATAATCATGATGATGAATATGTAACCATGTGATAATATTGTGAAATACTGATTATATATGTGTAGAATGGAATGATCATAAGTTAAGAATGTTTGCGTTTGTTTGTTGTTATATTTTTTTAAAAATTTAAAAATTAGTAAAAAAAGAAAAAAAAAAGAATCCACCAAATAAAAATCAGGCCACTAAATTGGAGAATTCAGATGTTAACCTTGACTGTGCCTATCTTTATATCATTAACAAAATATCATTGCTTTTGTTTTTTAGAATGTTTATTTGTTGCGTTTTGGGACCCTAATGAACTGAAACAGTGTGGGTAGAGCATATGTTAAAGGCAATCATAAAACCAGCTCCAATAATGGTGCACAAATCCTGATATAATCTGAGTCCTCTGTCCCCCCGATTACTTGCTCTCTGACCCTATCACCTACTACCTTCTCCCCATTCCCCTTCAGTTACACTAGTCTCCTTGCTGTAAATAAAAAAAAAAAAAACACCTATGGGTCTTATGCGTTTTGAAGGAGTTGAATGGAAATATCCTTTTAAATATTTTAATTTTTTTCTATGCTGTATGGCGGGGTCACATTTCATTCTTTTTCTTTTTGAGTAACCAGTTATTGCAGCACCATTTGTTGAATTTTTTTTTGTTTGCTTTTGTTGGTTTCTTTGTTTGGGAAGTGCCTGGCCTGGGGAAATATCTTTTTAAATTGACAACTAATATACTTGCACTATTTAAAAATTCGAACAGTAGGGCGGCTGCCGTGGCTCAGCAGGCAGAGCTCCAACCTGCCGTGCTGGAGGTCTGGAGTTCAATCCCTGGTGCCTCCTGCCCATATGCAAATTAAAAAAAAAAATTCGAACAGTACTGAAACTTAAGGATAAAGCAGGGTGGCTGAGAGATTTCAAACAGTGGCTGAGAGATTTCAAACAGTTGGGAGGTTATTCTTACGCATTGAGTAGATATCACCTTGTTATTCAAGATGTAAGGGAGAGGCTGGAGGGAACTGCCTGAAAATGTAGAGCTGTGTTCCAGTAGCCACGTTTCTTGAAGATGATTGCATAATGATAAAGATTTTACAATGTGACTGTGTGATTGTGAAAACCTCGTGTCTGATGCTCCCTTTATCTAGGGTATGAACAGATGAGTAAAAATATGGATAACAATAGACAAATAATAGGGGGAACAAAGTTTAAAATAAATTGGGCAGATGGAAATACTAGTGGTCAATGAGAGGGAGGGGTAAGGGGTATGGTATGTATAAGTTTTTTTTTCTGGAGTGATACAAATGTTCTAAAATATGGTCATGGTGATGAATATACAACTATGTGATGATATTGTGAGCCACTGATTGTACACCATGTATGGAATGTTTGTAAAGAATGCATGTTTGTATGTTGTTTTATTAATAAAAATATTTTTAGAAAAAGAATAAAGCAGATATTAATTCACTTGTTGCTCTGTTCCCAAGGAGGGGTAAGCACGGTCAAAAGTTGAAATATATGTATTTAGAAATTGTTTTAAAGTAAACCACCCTTTTTTCATTTACAAAAATACGTACGCTACGTCTCTTACAGGAAGAACAAAACACTACCCCTTCTATGATGGAAGTGGTCTAATGTAATCAACCTGCCACCATGTACCGGGCTGCTCACCTTGGGGAATGGTGCCATATCGGGGGCTGGGTATGGGTCTCTGCTGCTGGCAGATTGGGCACTCAGCAGTGGCTATAACCAGATCAGCCTTGGTGAGTGAAAGTCCATGTTGCTGAGCCCATGCATAACCTCCATCTCTTCCACCATGGCCGCTTTGTTCATGAGCTCACTGTAAATGAAAGCAGTGGCTAAGGAAAGGTTGGTTGGGTCATCCTATTCACTTGATTATTAAATCCTCCTCTGCTAAGTCACCCTCTGGTGAGCATTCACATGGGACATAAATATCTTCATGTTTTTTCCCAATTCAGAAAGGTTTACCCACAAAGCTTTCCCAAGACTTCTTTGTCACTGATTTTACAATCATCTTCCTTTCCAAGTCCCTGGCCACCAAGGACTTTACCACAGCCCATGAATCAATACACAAATGCACCTCTGGCCATTTCTTCTTCCAAGCAAAATTAACAACTAGGTGCATTGTTCAAAACTTTGCCTCTAGGTGGACTTTCCTTCACCACTGTCCTTCAGGGACTGTAGTGTTGCTGTCCATATTTGGGTGGAACCTACATATCATGGAAACCACCTGTAAAACAGGCCCACACTTTCTATTCCTCAGTCAACTGATCATAGGGAACTATAATTACTCAATAGTTTAATTTGGAAAGAACTGATATCTTAACAACCTTGAGACTTATAACTAATGAACATGATAGATCTCCCCATTTATTCAAGTCTTTTAAATTCCTCTTAGTAATATCTTGAAGTTTTCAGTGCATGTCTTGCATATCTCAGATTTATCCCAAAATATTTAATATATTTTGAAGCTTTTATAAATGATACTATTTTTAAAATGTCAATTTCTGATATATAGAAATGTGGTTGATTTTTACATTGCTCTTTAATCTTGAAAATTTGCTAAACTTGATTATCAATGCCAGTAGCTTTTCTGTAGATTTTCCACGTAAATGACCATATTCTCTGTAAATAAAGAAATTTTACTTCTTCTTTCGAAAAAAAATAATAAATACTCTATACTTGTGTTTTTTAATTATATAGCTCTATGTCTTCTTTAAATATTTGTAATTTGCAAAATGGAAACATTTTATACTCTTGGATTATAATGATAACATCAATTTGTTGTGAAATGCTCTAGAGTATAGAATTAAATCAGTTATAATGTAGAATGTCAACTATAATCCTTCATTTAAGATTTGTATTTATGGGGCATTGTGTGTGTATATGTATTTTAACCAAAAATTGTATAATACCATGTACTATTTTTAGCCTGTACTTTTTTTCACTTAATAATACATCCTAGATAACTTACCATGTTAGATGCATATAATCTACCTTATGGTGGGTGTTTTTAGTTTTGTTCTCTTTGTTGGAGAAGTTATGGGTTTATAGAACCGAGACTGCAGTATTACCATATATCACCCTTTATTAATACTGTGCACTACTGTGAAACATTTGTTGCAATTGGTGATTGCACAGTTTTACAATTGTGCTGTTAACTATGTCCATAGTTTAACTTAAGGTTCACTGTTTGTGTACCTCATCATTTTTAAGGGTTTAATAATATTTCATGCCATGACAATATATTTAGCCATTTTCCTAATTTGTGAGATTCCAATTTATCCATTGTTTTAATTTGCATTATACTCATTATTGGTCAGACTAATCTTCTTTTTATAATATGTCATCCATCTTAAAATTCTTTTGTCTATTGAGTGTTCTGGTCGTGTGGTTCATATTTTTTTAGTGTATAAGAACAAATATTTTTATCTAAGCCTGTTTATGTTTAAGTTTTTAGGTGTGGGGGGGCAAGAATGGGCTTAGCATTGCCTGATCTAGGACTTCACATGAATGAATCATAGAGAATACTTTAAATGTATCTGTAGTTTCTTCATCTTAATTACTGAGTAGTATTCCATTGTATTGCTCTATCACAATTTATTTATACAAACATGTGATAGACAGCTTGGTGGTTTACAATTGTTTCGGCTATTATGAACAAAGCTGCTATTAGCATTCATATAAAAAATGGCCCCTCCTAATTTACCATCCCCTCTTATAGTGAGGACTAGGAAATCTGCAATACACTTGCTAATTCTTTCCATTGGAAGTGCTTGGCATTTATATGGTAGACCTGACCTCTCTGACTCACTGCATCAGTGGTGCTGGAAATATGATGATTTGCTATCATGACCTGTACAGAGCTTTTAGCTTCTCAGTCACCTTCTACTTTCTAATCACCTCTGTCCTCACAACAGTCCTGTGAAGTTGAGGAGAGTGTTTTATCTGTGAGGAAATACAGGCATACTGCGAAGGCATTGCAGGTTTGGTTGAGACCACAGCAATAAAAAAAAATTTACACAAAAAATTAATTTTTTAGTTTCCAAGTCACAGAAATTTTGTGGTTTCGCAATGCATATAAAAATTATGTTCATATTATATTAAGTGTAAAATAGCATTAAATCTAAAAAAAATTAATTGTACATACCTTAATTAAAATGTGACAGAGACACGAAGTGAGCACATACTGTTGGAAAAAATGGTGCCGATAGACTTGCTCAGCGCAGGATTGCCACAAACCTTCAATTTGTACAAAATGTAATATCTGCAAAGCACAATAAAATGAAGTATGCCTGTAATGGCATGGAGAGTTCGTGTACTCAACAAATATTTATCAGACATCTAATGTGTACCCGACATTGATAGAGGCAATAGGATAAATGAGCAAAATTTAGCATCTTAGGTAGCAATGAGTACTAAGGGAAATAAATGAAGTAGAGAAAAGGAAAGAGCTGCAACTTTAAAGTGGCCAGGAAAGGTCTCAATGAACAGGTGGCATTTTAGCAAACTTTTGAAGGGAGGTAAAAAGGTGAGCCATGAGAATATCTCAGGGAAGAGTGTTCAGACAGAAGAAACAGAAAGTTCAAAGGCCCTAAGGGGGAATCGAAACTGACAGTTGAGGTACAGCAAAAATAGTGCAAGTATATTAATTTTCAATTTAAAGAGGTATTTCCCCGGGCCAGGCACCTCCCAAACCAACAAAGAAACCAACAAAAACAAACAAAAAATTCAACAAATGGTGCTGCAATAATGGGATACTCACAGGGAAAAAGAATGAAATGTGACCCTGCCACATAGCATACAATAAAAAAAAAAAATTTAAAAAGATATTTTCATTCAACTCCTCCAAAATGCGTAAGACCCGTAGGTGGGGTTTTTTTTCCATTTTTTGCTAGAGCAATAGTATAACACAGAAACAATATACAAATAAAAAACTGCCATGGAATTCCAAAATATTAAAAATTCTTTTAGAGAACTTTAAATCTTCTGATCTATTCATAACATTGACATTCATAGATAGGTTTTTTCCTCCCTGTCAGCTTGCATCATTACTATAAAGTCTTGTAATTCCTAAGACAGATTTTTAGGCATGTACAATCAATTAGAAGACTAAAATAATTTGTCACAAGAGTGGGAAAAAAGACTAGCAGATTATATATGCTTTCACTTATATACTACTTTATAATCATCTTCCATTTTTAAAAAAATGCAAAATAATTTACTGTAAGGCTTTTCTTCACCTATTATATATCTATTGACCATTCCTGGGTTTTTACATGTTCAGTTTTCCTAACATGAAGTCTGCTTTTGGTGTGTGTGTGTGTTGTTACTGTTGGTATGTTAAGATTCAAAGCCAATAAGCCTACTTAAAATTAGGCCTAAGAGTCACCCCTAGAGAACCTCTTCTGTTGCTCAAATGTGGCCTCTCTCTCTCGGCCGACACAGCAAGCAAACTCACTGCCCTCCCCCTCTCTACATGGGACATGACTTCCAGGGGTGTGGATCTACCTGGCAACATGGGACAGAAATCCTAGAATGAGCCTCAACTCAGCACCAAGGGATTGAGAAAATCTTCTCAACCAAAAGGGGGAAGAGCGAAATGAGACAAAATAAAGTGTCAATGGCTGAGAGATTCCAAACAGAGTCGAGAGGTTATCCTGGAGGTTATTTTTACGCATTAAATAGGTATCACCTTGTTAGTCAAGATGAAGTGGAGAGGCTTGAGGGAACTGCCTGAAAATGTAGAGCTGTGTTCCAGTAGCCATGTTTCTTGAAGATGATTGTATAATGATATAGCTTTCACAATGTGACTGTGTGATTGTGAAAACCTTGTGTCTGATGCTCCTTTTATCTACCTTATGAACAGATGAGTAAAACATATGGAATAAAGATGAATAATAGGGGGAACAAATGTTAAAATAAATTTAGTAGATTAAATGCTGGTGATTGGTGAAGGGGAGGAGTAAGGGGTATTGTATGTATGAATTTTTTCTGTTTTCTTTTTCTGAATTGATGCAGATGTTCTAAGAAATGATCGTGATGATGAATATACAACTATGTGATGATAGTGTGGGTTATTGATTATGTAACAAGAATGGAATAATCATATGATAAGAATGTTTGTGTTTGTGTGTGGTTAGGTATCATAAATAAAAAATAAATTAATTTAAAAAAAAGATTCAAAGCCAAGGTTGAAATGGCCTAAGAGCAAGGATGAGGGAAGAGGTATATGCCACATCATAGAACAGCAACGTCAGTGTAGTGACTGAGAGTAAAGACTAAGAGGCAGACTGGGCCACATTGTACAGTCTTGAGTGCCCGAATGAAGAAATTGTATCTAATTTGGTAAGTCTTGGAAGGGTTTTAGCAGAGCTTCTAGTGTCCTTCTTGATCTTCCCTCAGCTAATCTTTCTAGCCTCATTCTTTATCACATCTCCGTTTGGAGACACATGCCAACTGAAATGAGAGGAGCTACTTACAGTTTACCAAGCACTCCCTGTTCTCTTGCCTCTGGACCTTCATCTACCCTCCCATCCCTGTATTTCTGATTAACCTGAAGGAGGGTCTGTGACATGTCACCACCATATTCCCATTGCCTAGTCTTTTTTTTTTTTTTCGCATGAGCAGTCACTGCGAATCGAACCCGGGTCTCTGGCATGGCAGGCAAGAATTCTGCCACTGAGCCACCATCGCACCTCCCGCCTAATTTTTTTTTTTTAATTAGAGCAGTTGTAGTTTTAAAGGAAAAAAATGCAGAAAATAGAGTCCCCCCCCCACCGCCACAGCTTTCTCTATTATTAAAATTTTGCATTAGTATAGTACCTCCATTACAATTAGTGAAATGGTGTTATTATAATTACACTATTAACTATAGTCCATAGTTCACACTAAAGTTCACTCTGTACTGTACAGTTCTTGGGTTTTTAAAACATGTTTATTTTGGCAACATATATAAAATTTAAAATTTTCCATTTTAACCATTTTCCAATGTATAATTCAGTAGTGTTAATTATATTCACAGTGTTGTGCTACCATCACCGTGCAATTTTTAAAAAATAGATGCTTGATCTTCTCATCCAGAGAGTGAGCTACTATGTGCAAGACTCAGAAGCTGATTGCAATAGTTTGAAGCTGTAGGTACCCCAGAAAAATATGTTATTTAAGTTAATTCATTCCTGTGGGTGTGGCCCCATCAAAAGGATGATCGTTTCATGAGGTTACTTAAATTAAGGTGTGACCCCCTCATTCAGGGTGGGTCTTAAGCCTCTTACTTGAGTCCTTTTTTCTTTCTTTTTAACTTTTTTATTGTATAGTATAACATATAAACAAAGCAATGTAAAACAAAATAAGGGCTAATGTTTCATATTGCTTTATACACCCTTCTCTTCATACAGAACCAGGAATGTACTTTTTCCTAACTCGAGCAGGCATTGATACTAGACACTGCACACACACACACCCTCCCCACTAGCAATAAAAATTAGGGTATATCAAAGGGAAAAGATTTGTTATCATATTGATCAAAACACTTGGTGTCAACAGACAGTCTATCTGAGCTTGGAGGGTATGTTGTTTTGATCTTGAGCATACGTTAAAGGAATCTATTGTCATGTTCTGAAATAAAGAGTTTTGGCTAGTACTATCATTTCACTTTAAAATCCCAGAAGCAATTTCAAAAAGCATTATTTTGTTTTGTTTTGGGGTCTGTGAAAGGAAAGATCTACACATTTGCATGTAGCTAAAACTCAAAACAACTCCAGCAATAGGAAATAGGCAGTTCACATAGCTGGCCAATATCTGAGGCATCATCAGTATGAGACAAGGTCCTGGTCCATTCCTACTGGTCTACCTGATCCTGGCAAAATGGGAAGTTTTTGGTTCTGCACAGTAAATTCCAGCAGAAGATGACCCTGAGCCTGTATTTAGAGCCTTAGAAGCAGAACATTATTAAATATGTAATATTCAGGTGGAAAGAGTGCAAGAGCCCCTGATAGTGCCCTTCAACTTGCTTCGTCAATGCAATCCAGTCACAACTACCTCCCACAAAGAAGCAGAAAAATAGCTTGTCTAGATCAGCACATTGAACCCAGCAAAGACTCTGCAAAAATAATTCTATACCATCTCACAAGCAACACAGTCCCTTTGCTACTCGTGTTGCCCTATGTTTCTCTTCTACCCTGTTATGGCCCGTGGACACGTACTCACTAGGACATGTTGGTTGTGAACAGCATTTTGTTGTTTGTTTGTTTTAATCTCAAAAAGAACCTAATAAGAAAAAACCAAGGCAATCAGTGGGTAAACTGAACTGTACATATAGGGGGCAGTTTGGAAAATACCCATCACAGGCATTTCTCAAGTCCAGATAATCATGTTTTTGCTGCTACTCCTTTGACCACTCCTGAAAATTCAGAGTACAAATCAGTCCTAAAATAAAAGTGTTAAACTGCCAGCATACTCTGACATCATTAGAAAGAAAATCAGAGTAATGTTGCAGCCACAATTCTATGACATGTAGAAAGTGTACTAATAACTCTCTGCCTGGACAACTTCAGTGATCGCCTGGAGTCTATCCCTTCAGAAAACAAGTTTCTGAGATACCTACTTAGCTTCACTGGTTGGAAAAAGGAAGAATTCTACTCTCAGCTAGGTTCTTTGAGAAGAAAGACTCCTCTTAAAATCCCATTTCCCCGCTAATTTACCAAAACAAAAATCAAAACAAAAAGGCTCTTGGCTACGTTATCTAACATTGGATAAGGTTTTCAGGAAAAGAAACTAACACAACACCTCATTATCAGTAAAGACTAAAAACCATCTGGAGCACATAACGTTATATACCTCTGCTTTTTTTGTTTGCTTGTTTGTTTTCTCCCCCAAAAGTCCCCAGGTGGGCTTAAGGCTGCCAGACTGCACACACATCTACAGCAACAAGAGCTTCCCCTATTATATCTACAACTTGTGGGGGGAAGGCGAGGAGGAGGAGAGAAGAGAGAGAAAATATACCCTTCCCAACCTAGAAAAGAAAAGAGGCAAGGAGAGGAGAGGAGAGGGGAGAGGAGGGGAGGGGAGGGGAGGGGAGAGGAGGAGAAGGAAGGGGAGGGGAAGGGAAGAGGAGAGAAGAGAGAATTAAAAAAAGGAAAAAGAAGAAATCCTACCAGAGGGAGATCTATATGCCAAGCATAATGCAAGAGTGTGCTCCCCAAACAGATGGTTCTGCACAGGCTAATGTTCTGGTTTTCCTTAGAGAACTATTTTGAAAAAGTTAAAAAGACACAAGATTTTAAAATAATTCAATCCTGGCAGAAATTCAAACTCCAACACTGGGAGCAAAATCATCCTTCACTAAATTAATCCCTTTTTCTTTCTCCTCTTTTTAAAATATTTTATTCATGTAATAGAGGGATTTCTTTTTTGTTTGCTTTTTTCCAATCATGAGGAGAGTGGTGGAGGAGTACTGAATCCATTACTACTTTGATGACACAGTTAAGATTCCAGATTCACATTTCCAGGTACCAAGAGTTCCATCTAAATGACACAATCAAGTTAGCCTTCTTTTACGTTACTTTCTACTGAACACAGCAATGCCCATTGGTATCTCTAAAGAGTAATCGCATCTTAGGTGGGTATTTCTCCAGGTAAAGCAGCTGTTTTGAATTGATTGCTCCCCTTCTTTTTTGTCTTATAAACTGAACTGCATCTTTATACTTCATTCCACATTATAGCAAGTGCAACTAGCACAGGTGCCCTTCCCAATCCTGCAACACAATGCACTGCAATACAGCAACCTGGCTCTTCACGAAATTTGGTTTTTAGTAGGTTAAGCCAATCATCTATCTGGTTAGGGGGTGGAGCTCCATCATCAAATAGCCAACCTAGAATGTGGATTCCTTCCTTTTCAACTGGAGCTTTATCATATGTAGCATCACAAACTCGAACCAAAGTTGTTACTCCATACTTCCTAAATTCCTCTGTGAAATTGTTGAGGGTAGCACTGGTAGGATTATGAGTTAGCAGAAAATGCATGTTCTCATAGGAGAGCTCCAAAGGAGCTGGGTGGTTCATTATGGCAAGTAAAAAGTGTGTGCATGCTTGTGTAACTGTGAGTGGAAAATGGAAGTGGGGGTCGGGGATAGGAGGAATCAATAAATCTTGACATATTCCGCAGCAGTAAACATTGAAAAGACCACTAAAATGTCTATTATCGATCAGTGTTTTCTCTATTCAACTTATTTATTCCTTTAAGAAGCTTCTCTCTTCAAGATATTTACTACATTTAGGCCCTAGTGAGACAAGTTAAAAGTGTAGATCTCTTTCCACTTTTGTTTACTTGATGCTTAACTTTACTGGAGTCATTAAAAGAAATAAGCTTCCAATTAAAAAAAAAAAGGGCAACCATTACTGAGGCCAGTCTCGGTATCCAGAGTCTTCAAGGCCATGTTAATTATGGCACCTAGAACCCCCAAGCTCACGTATCAGCGAAAACGCTGTGCTGAGCCTGGCAGAAGACTGCCCTCACGCTCAGAATCGCCAGAGATGTGCAGCCTATATTCCGACGCAAAACGCTGGCGAGCTGGAGGCTGGACATTGAAATCCGACCGCGGCGGGAGCGAGGAAGCGCCTCTCTCCTCGGGCGGCGGCAGTTGCGGCGACGACTTCCCCCCAGCCTCGGCGGCGCGTGTCCACGAGTCGGTCTTGCTGCGGCGGCGGCTGCCGCTGCGTCTCCTCAACGATGCATACAAGAGGAAACACAAACAAGAATGCCCAGTATTGGCGATCAACGGAAAATGCAAATCAAAATAATTTTAAGGTATCACAATGTGCGTAGCTGGGAAATTGGAAAAATGAATAAGACTGATTAAAGCATCAATTATGAAACTTGGTATCAGAAGGCTTGTGTGTGCGTGCTTGTGAGACTGAGGAGGGGATAGGTACATTTATGCATTGCCAGTGGACAAAGAATTGATTCATTCCCCACAAGAGGGCAATGTGGCAACAAGGTGAGTTATATGAAGTAGTGTTATTTTAAAATTACAAAATACAGGGATAGTACACACACACACAGGAGTGACGTAAAAGTCCATGACCTGCATAATGACAAAAATGGGAAGAGTTAAGCCTGATGGAAATAGTTTAATTCAACTTGTTTAAGATTGCATTAGTTCACTCAAGGTAAAAAAAAATAAAATAAAGGAAAAAGTATGAACGGCCACGTGGAGAGGAAGATGATCTTTGAATTGAGGCATCTGGTGGAGTGGAAAGAGCACAGAGCCAGCTGCTCAGAAGTCCTGGGTACCACTAGTAACTGGTGTGTTAGACTGTCCTTACCCAGTTCCAGGCCCCTGTACCCTCATCTGCAAAGTGACCGGCTTTGATAAATGACCTCTAGAGACCATTTCAACTCTCCAAAGTCTGTGAAAGAAAGAAAACATTAGATCCAAGGAGGGGTTATTGAGCAACATAAAAATATTAAAGGCGTACTCAAAAAGAAAATATCATTGTATTAATGTTATGTCCTGATTTTTATATTTGTACTGTAAGCGAATGTAGTTGTTTTGAGACAGTACATACTGAACTATTAAGGAATAAAGGGCGCCCTGTCTGCAACTTAATCTCAAAGAGATCAGAAAAAAAATTGCTCATGTATTCTCCTTGTTACTTTCCTATGAGTCTGAAATTATTCCAAAATAAAAGTTAAAAAAAAAAAATCTGTGGTCATTCACCCATAAACTTCCAGCCTATTTTGGATGGGAAATGTCCACACAAATCACCTCCAAATATACGTTGGTCCCTCCAAAGGTGACTCCCAAGTTAGCTCAAAGAGCATATAAGAATATTTAAATCTAGAAATGATTTAAATTCATTCTAATTTCAAAATAGACCTATGCCATGCAGAACTGTGTGAGGAGACAATTCAGGGAGTCCAGAATGAACCTAGTAAGCTTTTTCCATGACAGCTATGTCAATTAGCCTGAGAATTGGAAAAGGCATAGGTTACCTGCCTGATTCCTAGCAACATGTCAAAGAGGTGGTTAAAACTCCCGGAAGAGAGTGGGCCACGGTGGCTCAGGAGGCAGAGTTCTCACCTGCCATACAGGAGACCCGGGTTTGATTCAATAATTTTGAATGCAAAAAAAAATAAACAAACAAAAACAGAAAAGAAAAAGTTAACTGTCTTGAGCAGGTTTGCTTCCCGGTGCCTGCCCATGTAATAAAAAAAAAACAAACAACAACAAAAAAAAAAACCAGAAGGATTAGTGATGTCAGGAGATTAATGTGTATTACGATTCCTCTCTAAAAGTGAACATTCATCTCCTAGAATAATGTTCTTTAAAACACCTGTTGTCCATCTATTTTAAGAGAAATTTGTTATCCACACAGATCAGAAATCCCTGATTAAAAACTTACAGATTCATCCATTTATTCATTCAACAAGTATAATCCTGGATTTTTGATGCCTCTTAAAAAGAGTAATTTCTTCCAGTCTGGTTTCTTCCCCCACTTGTCTCTGTGAATGAATTTCAGGAATTATCCATCAAATTCTGAACCCTAGATTGGCCTCCCTTTGTGACTGTCCGCCCACCAATCCATCCCAGATTTTGTTTCCACTCTAACACACTCTGTTACATCTGCCCTCCAGTGTGGCAAGCATTGTCTTTGTCCAACGAACACATAACTAGGAAGTAAGGCTAATGGTGAAATGTCCTAGACCACAAACACCAGCTGTGAGAGTTAAAGTGATGGGTTTCACTAAAACTCCGAAGGAAACCTTAATTTGTTTTCTTTTTTATTTGCCCAGTTTTATCCATCCTATAAACACCCAAAACTTTGTTAAACTAACCAGATCATTTATTTGTATTTGCACTGGGGATTCTTGGATTGGGGAGCACAAATAGTTAAGATAAACAAATTGCCCAGTGAACTTAGGGAATGGGTTGTTAGATGAGTAAAATGCTGGTCAATGGGAAAAGGAGTAACTTATTGTTAGCCTCTTATATAGAGACAGCAGTATTTAACAGATTTGAGGTGGGAAAAAGACACAGTTACAAATTATAGCCCAGAGTTATAGGCTGACCCTTTTCTAGTGCTCACAGGTATGATGAGCATGTGCCAGGAAACATTGCCGCCACGCTTCCAGACTCAGAAAGGCTCCACCCAGTCCTAGTGTTCCTTAGTCCAGGAAAGTCCCCTATCCATCCCTAGAGTAGTCCCTGAGGGTTGGAAGCATTCTACAGTGCTTTCAGCTGCGACTTTGGACTTGGACTATACTAGAAAACATATTTTTTTATATAAGTCCCAACCTTTAGTTCATCCTGCCTGTGACCAATCATCCATAAAAGGACCTTGTACCCAATATACCAAAATAGCATGACAATGCCTAGATCTTTCCCCTTTGGTAATCCTTGCCACTTCCTTCTTATTCAATCCCCACATTCAACTCATCAGTAACTCTTATTACTTCCACCTGAAAAGTAAGCCCTAGATTCAGCATCTCTCAGTTTCGATCATCCAGGCTGAGTCATCATTATCTCTCATCTAGCCTTGTACAATGGTGTCCTAACTTATCTCACTGCTTCTATTCAGACCACCTGCAAGACTCCTGTACCCACAGAACAGCCAGTAAGATTTTCAGAGAACATAAATCAGATCTTGTTACTCCCCTCCATAGATTCTCCAATGTGACATATATCTTATTCATGGATTTCAAGATTAAACACAGTAAAGACGTCAATTCCTCCCAAACTGATCTATAGGTTTTAACATAATTCCTGACGAAATACCCACAGGATGCTTGGTACATATAGAGAAATTGATTCCGAAATACACATACAAAGGCAGAGGAACTAAAATAGCCAAAACAATTTTTAAAAAGAGGAATAATCTGAGAGGAATCACTCTACCTGATTTTAAGACTTATTTTAAAGCTATAGTAATCAAGACAGTGTGGTATTGGCAGAAGGAAAGACACAGATCAATGGAACAGAATAGGGAAAACAGATATAGATGCATACACATAAGTCAGTTGATTTTTGACAAAGATGCAAAAGTAATTCAATGGGGATAAACAGTCTTTTAAGCAAATAGTGCTGGAGAAACTGGACATTTGTAGGCAAAAAAAAAGTAAAAAAAGAATTGCAACCTAATCAGATGCTTTCATAAAAATCTGCACACAAATGTCAAATCGAATTGAGAGGTCATTCTGGAGGTTACTCTAATGCAAGTTTCAGCCAGATATTGCAAACTGCCACAATAAGGTAAACCCCAAACAACAATGTTCCTGGAAACCCTGAAAGATATCCTGTGTTTTATAAAATTTTACCTAAATTAAGATTTTTTTCAGAGACTTTAAACCTCCAGATTCTTCCAATGCCAGAGAAGCTCTGAAACTCAGAGATACTGAACTGTCCAAGAATAACAACTGGTTTCATAGTTTCAACCCTTTGCCCCTTAATAACAATGCCCCTTTTCAGACTTGAAGCAGTTAGAAAGTCATTGCCCAAATATCCCTCAAAATTGAGAGATAATTATCAAATGAGAGGGAGGAACTGTAACTGAGAAATCAGGATTTAAGGGATAATTTTGAATACTGAATCATTATATAGATATTCCTTCTTTGCTTTCTGGTATATTGGAGGGAAATTCCTGATATCTACAAATTGTCATCCAGCTGCCTTGATCTCTGATAATGGTTGTATACCCCTTATCTTCTGCCCCTGAGATTGTAAAAACCTTGTGACTAACCTTCATTTTTACCCAGTTATCGAGTTTTTCAACTTTAGAGTCTTGGGATAACCAAAGACAGCCCTTAATGTCTATTAATGAAGGGTCTTGGGTCAGCCCAGAACTAACTTACCCCAACTCTAAAGTTATCTTCATGACAGAGACTGGATGTAACCAAAGTGGGCCTGCCAGATATGTGCAGTAGCTTGGACTTTAACCTACAAGTCATCTATACTTCATTCTGCCATTTTCTTTTATACATTCTGTGACTAAGCATGTAATCAATCTGCACATGCTCAATAATCAGATCACCTCTAATTACATCATCTGGGGCCACTGTGCTCATTATCCTAAACTCTGCCCATCTTTTCTCTAACAAAACTATCCAAATTACTACAGTTCGGGGAGATAGATTTGGGGCTGTTAGGCCATCTGCTGTTCTACTATGTGCCTTGTAATAAACCCTTTCTCTCTGAAGAAAAATCTGTACACAAATGTTCAAAGCAACTTATTTGTAGTAACCAAAAATGGGAAACAATCCTGATATCTCTCAACATGCAAATGGTTAAACAAACTGTGGTACATACATACTGTGGAGTACTATATGGTATGTTGTATGAACACAGGCTCAGGCACAACAGAAACCTTTGGCAAGTGACTGCTTTATTACTTGCATGGCATAAAGGGTCCAAATGATCAGGGGAAGAGAATACATCGTGGGTGGTTTCCCAGGGTGGCCAATTGATCAGGTCAGGATTGGTAGATGGAACCTCTGCATGCCTTATTTCACATAGGAGAGGAGAGACCAATCTGCTATTTGGGTGTGGCATTCATCTACCATGCAGGGAGGTGGTCGTATCCCTAAGAATTCTTGCCTTGATTAGCATCTGGAGATGCGTGTTCCTAGTTTCCAGGTTTATGGCCCGGTAGGGCCTTTTTGTTAGACTTAACATCACCTCCAGGTTGTGGAATGGAAACAGCACAATAACAGAGGAGGCAGGGAGTAGGTGAGGGCTGAGAGATGGCTGCTTATCATGTGCCTGTGACTTCCCCAGCAGTCCACCCCTCAGCCTTTCGACCAAGCCTAGCTTACTCCTCCGCATTATTTTCCACAATATAAGCCCACCTCCCACCTTGGGCACAAAGGAAGAGATGGGTCGGCCTACCAACCCATGACCCTCCAAATGTTGGCAGTAAATGTTTGGGAACACCAGCAGCTGCAACATGTTAGGAAGCCTTCATCTAGGAAGCTTACACTAAACAGTGTTATAAAGCCTGTCTTGAGGTAACGGTTGCATCCATGGCCCCCAACCCCTGGGGAAAAGCTGAAGAGGTTCCACATAGAATCTGTTTGTACACTTTGCAGCCAGTGGGCTTGTCGTTGGATTTCAGTCAACTCCTGTTCCACCTCTCTTGAGGTTTTAACCCACATTTGCAGGAGTTGTTAACAATAGCACAAACAAATCCTTATTGGGCTAGGAAGACGTCTAAGGCAATGGGATTATCAAACACTACTTTGTCTAGAGGGTCTAATGATTTTTGCTTAGCCTGAAGGGCTTTTGCTGTGAACTCAGCAGTGTCAAGCAAGGTGACTGACAGATTGTGTAGCATGAGCTCATTGTTGAATAAATTGGAAAAATGACTGTACCACTTACCAGTTTTATTACACTACGAATTGTTGCATTCCAACAGTTTGACCAGGGGTGTGGAGGAGAAGAGTGCACAGCCAATAGCTATTCAGTTATCTTTGTTGCAGGGCATAAATGAAGGACTTTCTGGTGTTAGTTCAAATGTGAGGCATGGAAGAACAGCTCCTTGAGTGTCAATCTGTGCTCAGCAAAGAAGAGAGAAAGAGCAAGGGGTCAGATGGTGGATCCAGCCACTGGTCAGGTTCCTTGTGGCTGTGATAGCCTAGGTCAGCTGGATGAAGGTGTTCTTCCAAGTTGCCACTAGGTCAAATCGTAGAAAATAAGATAAGAAAGCAGTAATTAGTCCTGACAAGGTAGTCGTGCAACCACTTCCCATGGATGACACTTCTCTTGGCCTATTTTCAGTAACTTATATTTTCCTTCTAAGGCCACCCAGTCTGTCTGCCCCTTGTCCTGAGCTATAACCTCACCCCTCTCCCATTGAGCTGAGTGCTCTTCCCATCTCTTTCAGTCCACTTCAAATCTTTTTTGATGAATAGGAATTGTGAGAACTGCTCAAAGTTGTTCCATGACTGTTTGCAAGGGCACTGGTGGCTCAACCAGGGGTAGGCATTACCACTCACCTCCAGTATGCATATGTCAGGGCCCACTGGATTGCCACCCTGTATGTATTAAGCACTTCTAGGCCTGTTTCCCTCTTCCTACTCCTCCACTTAGTGGCCCTAACCTCCCACTGTCCTGGGAATTGTTTGGAGGCTGTAATGGGTAAAAAGCAGGATGATCCTCATCTTGATAGGTGTAAGAGGGGATGGACAGCAAAGCCTGGGTTTGTTCCCCACCCTTACCCTTTCCATGGAGTAGGAAGTGGGATAAGGCCACTTTTCCTTTCTGGAGAACAGCTGAGTTAGCTTCTAGGGGGCACAAGTAATTTGGACAGTCCATCTGGTAAGAGAAATATCAGGGTGTAGACATCAAAGCTTCTTTTTTAGGTAGTCATTAAAGTTCTCCACAATGCCAGTTGCCTGGGGGTGGTGGGTCATGTGGAAGGCCCATCTAATTCTGCAAGTCTGGGCCTATTATTGAGTGGATCGTGCAGTAAAGTCCTTGGTCAGAGAAGATGTCATCTGGATATCTGAAAGGGTGGCAAAGCTGTTTTTCCAAGGTATCCCATGTCTGTACCACATCTGCATGATGAACTGGATAGGCACGGCCATAGCCTGAATAGGTGTCTACCGTGACCAAGGCACGGGACATACCTTGGGATAGCAGGAAAGGGCTGATGTAATCCACTTGCCATGAGCAGCCCACTGCAACCTCTCTGGGAATAGCTCTGAAATGCCCTTTTCAGGCTCTGACTTGTAGTTGACATCTCTCACACTGGTAAATGGCAGATTGGGCCTCTTTTAACAAAAGAGGTACTTCATGGGGTCGGAATTTCCACGTCCAGTTTGGTGGTGAATCCACCCAGCAGCAAAA
>PVIY010041355.1:0-21698 GCA_004026745.1 Myrmecophaga tridactyla
CCGGGCGTGCAGGATGCTCCGCGGCTTGTGGGGGGGTGGGAGGCGGTGAGTGTGGAGACAGGCAGAGGGGCGCTCCTGACTTGGGGATAGGGGTCCACAGCAGGGAGGGGTTCCTCAAGGATGAGGGAAGAGGCCAAGGTCGGGGGTGGGGTGGCCTTGAACCTTTCCTACCTCCGAGGGCTGTGAGAAGTGAGGGTCAGAAAACAGGGGTGGGCGGCTCTGCAGCTGCCAGCGGAGCAGGACTGGGGGCCTACCTGCCCTCACTCTTGACACCTGCCCTCAAGTTAGAAAATAAGGGGAGCGAGTCATCGTCCTCTGCAAGGACCCAGGCGCCCTGGCTAGGGTGGGAGAGAGCTGGCCTCACCTACTCACAGCGCTCAGTCCCAGCTGGCAAAGCACAAGTCTTCCTTGGAATCGTCATCCACAGCCCCAGCAAAAGTTTGCAAAACTCTAACAGAATAGAAAAAAAAAAAAAAAAAGAGGGAATCTGCCCCAAAAAAGATAACTGTGATCGATTCTATACAAAATATTATATATTTGGAAATCACCTGTTAAAATATTAAAACAAATCAGTAGGAGTTTTAGAAAATCATTGGATAAAAGCTCTTAAATTTCTCAAAGATAAACAAAAACGAGGGAAATCTTATATGAGAGAAAAATGCTGGACTGAATTAAAAACCGACCTATAGAGCTGGGAAATGGTGAAATGGACTAAGTGTGGTCGGTTACATCAGGACAGACTGGGCACCTGTCCGTGAGCTTCCAGGTGACTTGTCCTCTGTGGTGCAGCTTTGGAAGTTCTATGTGACGTCACTAAAAAGGGGCTTGGCAGCCTCGGGAACTCCCTCTGTCCTCCTGCCCCGTGTCCAGGTCTCACCAACAGTCAAAATGTAGGTCTTGGCAGCGGGAACCCCAGGGTTAACCTTGGCTAAACATCAGTGCACATTGGGGTCCCAGAGTCACCTGTTGTAGATCAGGATCCCAGGGTCACTTGGTGCTGATCGAGGTCCTGGTGTCACCTGGGTGTTGATTGGGGTCCTGAGGTCTCCAGGTGTGGCTTGGGGCTCTGGGGTCAGCACAGTGTGCATCGGGGTCACCAGGGCACATCTGGATCCTTTCGTCTGCTGGCCCCTGCACCCTAACTTGGCCACAGCACCAAGCTGTGCCCACCCGCCCTGCTATGTGTGTGTGATAACCTCGCATGCGCAGTCTTGCTGGGCTCTGCTCACTTCTGCCACAGGGTACAGGGGCTGCCGCGGGCCCTGGGGTGTCAGGAGGGAGGAGGCGTGTGAGCTGGGACCCAGGGGGTGGAGAAAAATATTAGAAATAAGAATAAGAAATGGGGACAATTTTACTGCCTGATTTATAAATTATAAAACTACGATAACATTTAAGTGTTGATCCTATATAAGAACCAGATGGAAGGAATAGAAAGAATAGAAGCCCCAGCATTAATGGCATATGTGGAAGTGTCTGCACGTGACAGAGGTGCCGAGTCTAATGGTGGGTGGCACATCCATGCACCCTGCCAGAATCTTCCCTTAGCAGTTTAGACAAAAGCAGTGCAGGTGGGTGCTTACTTCCCACCTGCTCTGACAGCAGGTCCTGATGGACCCGGAGGCATTAAAGATTAACACTCTAAATCGATCAGGGTATAGTTGATTAGGCACTTGGTCTGATCTCATAATGGACAACCTGTGTGCGCATTCAGGTAGAGACATAAACTGAATGCAAAGGACAAACTGGGATAAAATGTCTGCAACGTATTTGACAGCAAAATACTCAATACCCTTCCTCAATAGGAATGGCCAAATAGTATAATCAGCCAATTAACTAAGAAAGAAATGCCAGTGGCCAATGGCAATACCAAAAAAAATAGCAATAATTCTCAAAGGAACAGCAATTAAAGCTTTGGGATTTTTTAACATTAAAATTAAAATTACAAACAAGCTGAACGATTTAAAACTAAAACTTTAAAAAAAAAAGACTTGTCCCAAGCTTGGCAAATCGGCCCCATGGTGTACTAGAAGGGAAAGAGTAAATGGATTAGAGATTGGAGAACGCAAATCCAATTGCACGTGTCCAAAGCCTTAAAAAGTGTTCGTCTTATTTGACAAGCCTATTTCATTTCTGAAATTTTATTTTTTTAAAATGGTCAAATGTACAGATTGTCAATAAAGATATTATATCAGCGTTGTGAAGAACTGGAGTGACACAAATATCCGGCAATAGAGAGTTGTTAAATAGATTCTTATGAACCTAATGATAAATAAGATGCAGCTATTGAAATTGTATCAGGGAAGAATATGTGACAAGCACAAAATGACCACATTGTGTTGTTAAAGGAAAAATAGTAAAGATAGCATGTTTATCATAATTCTCATTTTGCAGATGTAAATTACAAATATGTTTACACAATGGGGAGATGACAGGAAGCAGAAGTCCTAAGAAGTCATCGGTTAGGGGGTTGATTATCAGCAGGCTGCACTGTCTTCTGTGTGTGCCCATGCTCACCTGTATTTACATACTTATTTTTTTTTTGCATTTTTTGACCGACAAGACATCTCTTTAATCCTCACGTTAAAAAATAAGTAAGCACACTTCCTTGGTTTGCTCGGTCGTATCTGCCTCAGCGGGACACCCGGGGGTCAGCGTGGGAGCCATTACCCCTTGCCCAAGGCAAGTTTGCTGCAGACACTGGAGGTCCCTGGCCCCCGTACCTGTGCCACCCGCGGGGCCGGGACTACCTCGTGGCCTCTGGTCCCCAGGATGCGCAGGCTCGCGGGCTGGGGAGCCACAGAGAGATGGAAGCCAGAGACCCCCACCCCAGGCTGGGTCAGGGCCAGAGTCCCCACCATCTGCTCCGCCAGCCCCCCGCACTCCCCTAGCCCCTCCTTCCACACTCGGGGCCCCTCTCTGCGGCACAAGCAGGTGCAGTTTCTGCTTCCCACACCTGCAGATACCAAGAAGCAGGTGACGCTGTGCTTTCTGTGGAGACCCAATGCACAACTCAAATCTTGAAAATTGCATGTTCCTTTTTATAGAAGTAGCCCATGATATTTGTAGAAAATGGGTTGCATTGAGAAAAGTATACAGGAAAAAGTAGAATTCAGCTACGTCCCTACGATGAATATTTTGGTGTATTTCCTTCCAATGCTTTCTTTAAGTTAAATGCCAACCACACCGTAAACCATCTGGCACCGTGTTGCCCTCCACACTGAGCTTCCTGTAGCTGCTGATGGGGGGCTGCACCTGCTCTGCTGGGCGGGGGCGGGGGCGGCACTACTGATTTGTTCCAGATCCCAAACCATTCCCAGCCAGGGGTGCCCTGTTCCAAGCTCCTCGCGCAGCTCTCAACGTATGCACGCAGGTTTGGGAAAGTCTGTGTTTTGCATGGGCCTGGTGGCGAGGAGCGAGTTGCACCAGGTGGAATCCAGCCTCTATTAGCTGTGAGCGTGGTGGGTCTCTGCCTTCCCAGGTTCCCACCTGTAAGTTGGGAATAGGACACCAATCTCCGCCTCCTGAGGGCGGGGAGGAGTCTGAGTGATTTGGTTCATGCAAACTGCTTAGAACCAGAAGCACTCAGCGGAAGTGACCTGATAGTAGTTAGAACCATATCGTGTACTTGCTGTGGGCCAGGCTGCCCCCTTGGCCCTGGGGAGAAAGCTGGCATCACCCGAACCACAGGGCCTTGAGGGAACAGGTGGACATTTGCAGGAGCTGCTGGCCGCTTCCTCCTGGACCAGGCCAAGAAGAGGCAGGTGGGCATCAGACCCTGAGTGGGCACGGCCCTGCCCGCTGGCAGGTGTCTGCTGTAACACGGACTCAGGAGGGCCCCAGGGACATGGCCGGTCACTTGGTGTGGCCTTGGCACCACCGCTGGAGCCACTGCTTCAGTATGCCAGGAAGCAAGGCCGAAGCTCTGTATGGGCGTGGGGTGGTGGCCCCATGGCCTGGACCACACCACGTGCCACAAGCCTGTGGGCACAATAAAGATGACCCTCCCGGAGTCCGCAAATGTGTCCCCTGCCTGTGGGTGGGCAGGAGGTCTGCATGTGGCCAGAGAAGGTTCGGGGATGGAATTGGCGCGCAGACGTAGGCTGGGTCCTAGTGACAAGACTGCTGGCCGAAAGATAAGGTTCTTGGTACATATTTCTGGAAGGCAAAGTACTATGTCCATTTCCACTTGTGCCAGGTCTGTGCAAAAGTATCCACACTGCCTCATCCCATCAGCAATGGACTTTTGTGAAAAGAAAAAGATTAAAGAAGAAAAGAAGAGAAATTTACCATGATAATTAGGCAGCAATGCCATCTGTTATCTTTTAGAGTATTTTTAAATTTCAACTTAAACCCTGAGTGACCAGATGCCCATTGAATGGAGTATTGCCATCTGCCTCAGTGCCTATGCTGGAATTCACTCTCCCAGGTGCTCGGCTGGGATAACAACATATAAGATGTCTCTAAGTACCACACACCCTGGAAACGTCTTCATGTTTACCGAGCTCATGGACACGCTTTTGAGAAACAACTTGACTCTTCATGCCATGTGCTCATGCTTCTATTGTTGGATTTGCCTTTTTACTTAGTGTTTGTAAAAGCACATTACATATTAAGGCTCACAACTCAAAGTCAAGATCAACAACTTAATGTCTGTTTAGCTTTGGGTCAGGATCACCTGGGAGAGACTAAGGAATGTGCAGGGAAGTTTCTGGTCCGGCCTAGCCCTCATTTCCTCTGCCTGGGGCATGGGAACCATCTCAGGGCTCAAGGCCCAGCCCCAGAGATGAAGCTCCAGCCCATGCTGGGCCCATGGGTCTTCAGCCAGGACAGCGCACATTTCCCAGAACTGCAGCAATGCAGTGATGTGCAGACACCATCCCAAGGAAAATTTCAATTCGTACTAAGTTCCAACGGTGACTTGTGAAGAAGACAGACAAGTGTCAAAAGATATCAACCAATTTCACCTCTCCTGAGGAGACTGAGCAGCTTGGGACTATCCCCATGAGAGTCAGGTGAGATTTTTTCAGGACACATTTTTGGACACCGGGCAAGAGAGGGTGCACCTTTTCCTGGGAAGCAAGCCATTTGCTTACAAATGTATTCAAGCCAGGGGAGAAGGAGTGGGGTGTGGGCTGAGTGAGAGCATGGCATTCAGGAGAAAATAAATTAGAACTGACCAGGTCTGCATCCTGTGGTTTTCTCACTTGTCAGAGCTAAGCTGCTTGGAACAGTGGTTTATTTCTGCAGAGGGAGACACCGCCGGTACGAGACAAAGACCTGCTTTCTGGGACCGTAGTGTGCACATCCTTGAGGTAATGACATTTGAAGGATTGCAGAAGTGCCCTGAGACCAGAAGAGGGGACAAAAACTACCTTTCTTTGCCTGAGGTTTTGAGAGAGGCTCCAGGCAATTCTGCATCCTGCATCTGTGACGTAAGCATGAGATTTCAGTGCTGAGGATGACCCACACGGCGGTGTGTTTAAGTCCAGGTTGAAGTCACAGGGTGAAGCAGTCACAACAGCTGGCAGGCAAGAGACTAGAAAAATCAGTGCATTGATCTCTAATCAATCAAAATTTATGGTTTCCCTTTATATTCTGAATATAAAAACTTGTACAATATGCAAACATGTATTTATCCCCTTTATAATAAGCATGTATGTGTGTATTTCTTACATATTACACGTATGCCTATGGATATGCACATGTTTATGTGTGTGTGTGTGGCATATTATTTGTGGCACAGATCATTTGCCAAATTGTTTTAAATCAACTTTATTGAGGTATGATTTACATAAAATAAAGTGCACCCATTTCAGAGCTCAGATTCCTGAGTTCTGGCAAATGTAGGCAGTTGTGAAATCAGCACTCCTATCAAGACATAGTCATTTCCTTCATCCCAAAAGGTTGTCTTGGCCCCTTTCCAGTCAATTCCCCCCAACCTCCAATGCAAGCAACTGTGGACTACTTTCTGTTACTATAGGTTAGATTTATCTTTTCTTGAGTATAATATAAATAGAATCCAACAGCATGTACCTATGTCTCTGGCTTCTTTCACTTGGCATGTTTTTTGAGAGTCTCCATGTTGATGCATGAGTTTATGCCTCATTCCTAAAAAGGAATTAAAATTGCTGAGTAGTGCTCCATTGTGCATAACCCAGTACATAGCACACTATATACACAATTGATGAGTATATAACATAAAACACAATATATTTATCCATTCACAAGCTAATGGACATTAGCTCTCTAAAGAGACTCCAATGAACATTTGTGCACAAGCTTTTGTGGTGAACATATTTTTCCCTTTGGATAAATATCTAGCAGTGTGATTGTTTGGTTATATAGTAACTATTTAACTTTATGAGAAAATACCACACTGTTTTCTGAAGTTGTGAACCCCTTTACATTTCTATCAACAACGTTTGCCTATTTGGCTCCAGTTGTTCTGCATCCTTGGCAGCACTTGGCTTTGTCAGACTCTTATTTTAGCAAATATGATAGGTGGTGCTCCTTGTATTTCCCTGATGACTAATAATTTAGAACACCTTCCTGTGTCCCTATTAGTATTCATTTATCTTTTATTGTGAAGTGTCTGTTTAAATCTTTTGATGTTTTTCTAAAATTATATTGTTTGAGTTTTATGGGTTTTTAATGTATTCTGGACAAAAGTCTTTTCTCAAATATGTATTACAAAGATTCTGTTTTAGCTTGTGACTTGCCTTTTCATTTTCTTCATATGTCTTTCAAACATAACATTTTAAATTTTGATAAAGTACAACATACCAATTTTTTCTTGTAGGGTTTGTGCTTTTTGTGTAAAATTTTTGCTTACTTCAAGGTCACAAAGTTTTGTGGGATTTTTTTTGTACGTTCTAACAATGTTTTAGTTTTAGGTTTTCCATTTATGTCTATGACCCATTTTCAGTTAATGTTTCCATATGTTATGATGTAAAATTAGAAATTTTGTTGTATTTTTTCCTTGTGCAGATATCCATCTGTAGGTCTACTTATAGATACTTTTTTTCCATTTCATTGATGTATTGATCCATCTTTGTGCCAATACCACACTGTCTTGTTTACTGTATTTTTATAGTAAATCTTGAAATCAGGTAGTACGAGCCTTCCACTTCTGTCCTTTTTCAGAATTCTTTTGGCTATGTTCAATCCTTTATATTTTTATATAAACTTTAGAATCAGCTCATCATTTCTATGAAAGCCTGCTGGGCTTTTGACTGAGGCTGCAATGGACCTGTGAGCCAGTGGCGGGGAGCTGGACTCTTAAGAGTCAGGTCTTCTGGCCCGTGAACACTGGAACCCTCCGTTTATCTAGCTGCTTTTACATTTCTTGCAGTAGCGCATTAGTTTTCAGCATACATGTCTTGCACATATTCTATTAAGTTTATCCCTAAGTATTTCTCGATTTTGGATGCCACAATAAATTGTTTGTTCATTTGTTTTTAGAAAATTGCTCTGCAACTTTTTCTTGATGTGGCCATTATTAGCTAAATTATGACCCTGTCAGCATCGCAATTTGACGCAGGGACCTGAACCAAACTTTTCCAATACACTCTCACTGAGTTTACAGTTCCTGGGTTCTGGTGCCAGCTGGAGGACATCCAAAGGTGCTTGGACCCAGGGCCTTGTGTTTACCAACCCCCACATACACACAGTGCTGCCTGCCTGGCTCCATGCTCTTCACACCTGCTGTGCTGACCCCTGCCAGAGCTGCCTATACCCCCAGCCCCCACTCTGCCCACTCAGGGACCCCCACACCAGCCAGCACAGCTCCGAGCCCCACACCCCACCACCACACTGGTGGACATGGCACAGGGCAACCTGCAACCCTAATAGCAAGAGAACATGTCTATACATCACAGTGCAAACCCTTCTCGGCTTCTGCTGCCCAAGCAGCAGTCATATCCCACACGTGTCAAGGCCTCACCATAGTTATATTCTGGGGAATTCTGCTAACCGAGACCATGCTATTGCAGGAAGCCATGTGTCACAAGCCAGCATGACATAACACTTAGCTCTGCTGGATTAGTTCATGTTAGAATTTGTACTATTAATTGATTTTTCCAGGTATCAGTTACATCTGTGCTATTCATCAGCCAGAGCAGGAGCGTTTAACAGCCCAGCCTGGCCACACAGGTTTGCAGTGCCCGGGGATGCAGCAATCCTCCAAAAATGGTGATTCTGCCAATGAGCAATGTCCACACTGGGGAGAGCTGAGCCTGAGGCCATCCCCAGGGGGGACAAAAGCCTTGAGCACCCGAGCTCCTCCCGGGGGAAATGTCCTCACCCCACAAAGCAAGAAAGCAGTCATATCTGTGAGCTGCACCCCAAGATGGAACTCGCCCACACCTGCTGTGCGCACCCCAAGTTGAAACATCACCCACGGCAGGTGACCACTGCTGACGGGAGGTCAGGCAGGTAGCCTTGGAACTGCTGCCTGAGCTGGGCCTCTCCTCGTCCCCCACCTGTGAGCAGGGCATCAAGGGCTGGACCCAGCCTTAACAATTCACGCAGCTTTTCTTAGAGGCTCCCCGACACACTTGTTTTCATTTCATACCTTTGTGCAACTGGTGTTTGCTCCTAGAGCTCCTTACTTGAGCCCCCTCGCCTTCCCAAAGGGCTCCCTGGTGACCCCACCCACCCACACAGAACACACTCGGCTTGGCCCGCGTTGTGCTTTGTTTTAACTCAGGAACAATAGATGATGAGACAAATCCACCTGTACTCATGACATCAATAATTTAATATGAGAAGAAAGGAAGACAGTACACAATCCACACATGCAAATCTGGTTAAAATTTATTACTTATGATAATAAAAAAGTCTTAATTAGGAACCAGCTATGCTATTTTAAGCACAGGAGTAGGCATGGGACATGACTCCATGTCCTCTGCATAACAATTTTTAAAAAAAAAAAAACGACTTTTGGAAGGAAATACATCAAAAAAATTAACAGTTGTCTCTGGAAAGCCAAGTTACGGATGATTTAGTTTTTATTTTCTTCTTTGTGTATTCCTATGTTTTCCGTACCTTCTATAACAAGCAGGTCCTAGTTTTAAAATAAAGGCATGTTTTAAAAGAAGAGATAAATTGGCATTGGGGTCTATAAATTAAAATACCGGGTGTTGGCGGAGGCTGCCAGCTCTCAGCCTGCACAGACACCTCTCCACAGGGTCCTGGGCACTCACCTGAGATTGGCCTGAGGAGGTGGGGGTGCCTCCCAGGTGGGGCAAACTGCTGCCCCCAGGCAGGGTCTCAGGAGCCCCTGACCAGAAGTTTGGCTTCAGGAGAAATGAGGAGCCTGGAGTTACAGGCAGAAATCCCTTGGGTCTCCTGGGGCACAGGGGCTATGGCTGGGGAGCCAAGGGAGAGAGAGGGGTAAACGAGCGAACCTCTGAGCCCTCCTGGTGCCAACACCCCAGGATTTCAAATGTGAGCTCCAAGGTACCCACCCTTTACTCACATGGGGACCCCTCACCCCAGAGTCCTCACCCATCTCTGACATGGGGGCCCCTCACCCCAGAGTCCTCACCCATCTCTGACATAGGGACCCCTCACCCTTGGTGTCCCCATCCATCTCTGACAGCGGAGACCCCTCACCCCCTAGGGAATGGAATGAAACAATCCCTTAGTGGCTAAGGGGGCAGTGATCATCCCTTTCCACTGTCTGAACACGTGGAGCATCCACTGAGATGATTGCTCTGATGGGTGTGTTTCAGCCCATCCTGCTCACACCCTGGTGGGGCACCTGTTCCTGGTGGAAGGAACAGCACACAAACACAAGAGAGGGTGCCCCGTGTAGTTATCTCCCTGGGTCAGCCCCAGATTGGGACCGCTGGCTATGGGAACCCACTTGTAAAGCTGGCCCTGCTCCATCTCTTCTCTCTGAGTAAAATGCCTTTCCATCAGAGTCTACAGGTCTGTGCTTTTTCTGGCAAGCCCAATACCTGTGTTTGAGTGGGCTGACATCTCTTTGGGTGTCTCTCCTTCCTTCCAACAAAGATGGTACACCACAAAGCCAACTAAACGCAGTCACAGAGAATTTGAGGATGAAAAAAAAACACAAGACATACAAAAACAGATAGCTAAATGGCAGAAGTAAATCCTCCTTATCAATTATTACATTAAATGTTAATGAATTAAACTCTCCTTTTAAAAGAAGGAGATTGTCAGTCTGGATGGAAAAAAGTATGATCCATCCATATGTTGTCTACAGACACTCACTTTAGATACAAAGACACAATGAGCTTGAAAGTAAAAAGATGGGGAAGGATATTCCATGCAAATTGTTGTAAGCAAAAGAGAGCCCATGTGGCTGTATTATTGTCAGACAAAATATATTCTAAATTAAAAAGTCTGACAAAAGACAAAAAGGACCATTATATATTGATAAAAGTTTCAGTCTAGCAAGGAGATATAATAGCTGTAAACATATACAGACCTAACAAGAGAGCCCCAAAATATTTGAAACAAAAATTGATAGACTTGAAAGAAAAGTAGACAGTTCTACAACAATAGTTGAAGATGTCCATACACCACTTCCAATAATAGATAGAACACCTAGACAGAAGCTCAATAAGGAAACAGAGGAGTGGAAAAACTCTTATGAAACAGACCTCTGCAGAACGCTTCCCCCAACAATAGCAGAGTACACATTCCGCTCAGGGGCACATGGCTCATTTTCCAAAAAAAATTATACATTATGCCACAAATTAAATGTCAATAAATTTTAAAAGATTGGAATCATACAAAAGTATCTTTTCTGACTACTATGGAATGTAGCTGAAAATTAATAACAGAATTAACACTGGAAAATTTACACATGTGTGGAAATTAAACAGCACACTCTTAAACAACCAATGGCTCAAAAAAGAAATCAAAAGGAAGATTAGGAAATACTTAGAAATTAATGAAAGAAACTCAATGTACCAAAATGTATGGGTTGAGCAAAGGTGGTGCCCAGAGAGAAATTAATAGTTGTAAAAGCCTACATTAGAAAGGAAGAAAGAGCATAAGCCTTACTTCATACCTAAAGGAACTAGAAAAAGAAAAGTAAACCAAATCCAAAGCTGGCAGAAGGAAGGAATAGCAAATTTTAGACCGAGATAAATAAAACAGAGAACAGAAAAACAATAGAGAGAGACGACAAAACAATTAACTCTTTGAAAAGATAAATAAAATTGACAAACCTGTAGCTAGACTGACAAGATGAAAAAGAGAACACAAATAACTAAAATCAGGAATGAAGCCTGGGTCATCTCTAGTGATCTTAGAGAAAGAAAGTGATTGTAAAAGAATAAAATGAATAATTATATTTCAACCAATTAGATAACTTAGAACAAATGAGCAAACTCCTAGAAACACACCAATTACCTAAACTTACTCAAAGAAATAGAAAATATCAGCAGATCTATAATAAGTAATCAAAATCTATAATCAGTAATCAAAAAACCTCTCAATATAGAAAAACCTAGGACCAGATGGCTTCTCTAGTGAATTCTATCAAACATCTAAACAGGACTTAACACTAATCTTTCTCAAAATTTCCTAATGATTTTAAGAAGCGGAAACATTTCCTAATTCATTCTAAGAGGCCAGCATTATATTAATATAAAAGCCTGATGAAGACTGCACAAGAAAAGAAAATTATAGATCAATATCCCTTGTGAATAGAAATGCAAAAGTCCTTAACAAACTACAGGCAAACCTAATCCAACAGCATAGTAAAAGGGATTATACACCATGACCAAGTTTGATTTGTTCTGAGAATGCAAAGGTGGATCAACATAAGGAAATCAATCAATGTAATAAACCACTTTAATAGAATAAAAGAAAAAATATATGATGATCATCTCAATTGATGCAGAAAAGATGTTTGACAAAATTCAACATCCTTTCATGATAAAAACCCAGAAAACTAGGAATAAAAGGGAACTTCTCAACATTATAAATGGCATTTGAAAAACCCACAGTAAATATACTCAATGGTGAGAGGCTGAGCGCTTTCCCCCAAAGACGAGGAGCAGGATGAGAAAGCCCACCATCACCACTGTCACCTAACATTCTACTGAAAGTGCTAGCCAGAGCCATCAGGTAAGAAAAAGAAATGAAAAGTATCCAAATTGGAAAAGAAGACATAATGCAATCTATATTTGTAGATGATATGATCCTATATATAGAAAATCCAAAAGAATGCACAAGAAAGCTACTAGAACTAATAAATTCAGAAAAGTTGCAGGGCAACCCAAAGTCGGTTGAGTTCCTATATACCAGTAATGAACCATTTGAAAAGAAATGGTTAAATGTTAATCGTGTGTCATCTCTACTGACTTTACAGAAAGAAAGGGGTTATAAAAGAATAAAATGAATAATTGTTTTTCAACCAATTAGATTATTAAGTAAGCAATTCTACTAATAATAACATCTAAAACATCAAAATACCTAGGAATAAATTTAATCAAGGAGATTAAAGACACTGTGCCAGTTTGAAATTGTTGCATACCCCAGAAAAGCCATGCTGTAATCCTCATTCAATTATTGCTGGGTACAATCTTTGTTATGGTTTCCATGGAGATGTGACCCACCCAATGGTGGGTGGTAACTTTTTCTTTAACTTTTTTTACTGTATAATATAACATATACACAAAGCAAAGAAAGAAAAAAGCAATAGTTTTCAAAGCACTCCTCAACAAGTAGTTACAGGACAGATTCCAGAGTTTGTCATGGGCTACCATACCATCATCTCAGATTTTTCCTTCTAGCTGCTCCAAAATACAGGAGGCTAGAAGGAATAAATATATTTTTATCACAACTTTTTTCCCTTTTTATGAAAAATAGCATATGTACAAAAAAGCAATAAATTTCAAAGCACAGCACAACAATTAGTTGTAGAACAGATTTCAGATTTTGGTATCCACAATTTTAGATTTTTGCTCCTAGCTGCTCTAAGATCCTGGAGACTAAAAGAAATATCAATTTGATGATTCAGCAATCATACTCGTTTATTAAACCCTACCTTCTCAGTATAACTCCACCATCACCTTTGATCTTTCTCCCACTCTTTAGGGGTATTTGGGCTATGCCCATTCTACCTTTTTCATGTTGAAAGGACTGTCAATAATATGGGGTAGGGAGATGGAACTAACCGATGTTCTGGAGAGGTTGGGCCCTCTAGGTTTCAGGACTTATCTGGTCCAGGGACCCATCTGGAGGGTGTAGATTTCTGGAAAGTTACACTAGTTCATAAAACCTTTGTAGAGTCTTATATATTGCCCTAGGTGTTCCTTAGGGTTGCTTGGAATGATTTTGGTTGGGATATGGCAAGTTATGATAGGTAGCAATGTCTAACTGAAGCTTGCATAAGAGTGACCTCCAGAGTAGCCTCTCGACTCTATTTGAACTCTCTCAGCCACTGATACCTTATTTGTTGCACTTCTTTTCCCCCTTTTGGTCAGGAAGGAACTGTTGATTCAATGGTGCCAGGGCCAAGCTCATCCCTTGGCATCATCTCCCACATCACCAGGGAGATTTTCACCCCTGGATGTCATGTACCACACAGGGGGGAGGGCAATGATTTCACTTGCAGAGTTGGGCTTAGAGAGACTGAAGCCACACCTGAGCAACAAAAGAGGTTCTCCAGAAGTAACTCTTAGGCATGCCTATAGGTAGGCTAAACTTTTCTGTTATATACATAGCCATCACAAGAGCAATCCTCAAGATCAAGGGCTTGGCCTATTGTCATATTGATTTGGGTGTCCCTAATATTTGACACAGTATCAGGGGTCACTGGTGATAAAGTTTAATATTTTTGCTCCCATCTCTTGAGGAACTTTGCCAATACTTTTTGATTACCTGCTTAAAATACTCTAGGAAATACCCAGATATTACATTAAGCTATTTAGGATTAAAGGCCTTCATTCTTATTCTGGGCTCCCTGTGTTTCTATTGTTTAAATGAGCAATCTAGACAGGTTGAGTTAGATTATGTGTTACGGAAAATTTAGATTCTGGACAAAATAAACCTTACTTCTTTTGGTCTCAGAGTAGATGAGGTTCTAAAATATAGACAATGTCTTCCTTACTCCTGTGTTCTGAATTACCTTAATTCTGACCTGATCTCCTTCATTCTTATCCCTGAATACCAGCTTATGCATACATAAAACAGTCTCTCAAAATCCAGAAATCATAATCATCACTCCGGACAAAATATGACTTCTTCAAGAGCTTACAGTCTAGGCCCTTGTTTTCTTATAAGCATGTTCTAAATGAAACTATATAATTGCTCTTTTGTTTTTGGCTCATTTTACCTCACCAAATGTCCCATAGATCAATTCACAATGTTGCATGCCCCACAGCTTTGTTTCTTTTTGTAGAAGCACAATATTTGATCATATGTATACACCATCATTCACCAATCTGCTTCTCAGTGCATCCTTCAGCCACCTGCATTCTTTAAGCAAGATGTATAATGTCCAAAGTCCACAGTCCATCAACACTCTCAATTTGAGATCATTTCATTTTTCCCAAGAGAAAGATAACCAATAAACACATTCTCACCAAATAGGAAATCTAAACCTCCCCTTAACTCTTGTTTTGCCCCCATTACTTAACCCTGGTATCGCTGTGGTACTGCTGATATTTTCCTGTTAAACATAGCCCTTAGCATGCAATATCAGTTTTCTCCCTATACCCTGAACTTAAACACTCTTTGTACAAAAATCATACCTTTGAAGTAGTTCATGCAAGAACTTATTTATATCTGTAGTGTTAATCAGTGAGACCCATAGATCTATATAACCCTTTTCAATGACGTTCACCTTCAATATGGTAATATTACTTATAGACCCACTAGTGACCCACCTTCACTTCTCTCTATTCCCTTACCTGTGAGTTTAACCTCATTAGCTCATCTTTTACCCATCTCTCGCTTCTATGTATCTCTAAGTTCCCTATATTCTGTATTATAAGCTTCTGATTTTACCTTTACCATGGTCATAAAAGTTAAATCAGACATTTTCTATCCTTTTGTGTTTGGCTTATTTCACTTAGCATCATGCCCTCAAGGCTCACCCATCTTGTCATGTGCTTCAGGACGTCATTTTGTTTTATTGCTACATAATATCCCATCGTATGTATATACCACATTTTGTTAAACTACTAGTCTGTTGATGGGCACTTGGATTGTTTCCATCTTTTGTCAATTGTGAATAATGCTGCTTTGAACATCAGTGTGCAAATGTCTGTGTCACTGCTGTCAGCTCTCCTGGGTATAAACTGAATAGTGGTATTGCCAAGTCATAGGGCAACTCGATATTTAGTTTCCTAGGGAAACACCAAACTGTTTTACATAGCAGCTGCACCATCATTCTTTCCCACTAGCAGTGGATAGGTGTCCCAATTTCTCCACATCCTCTCCAACATTTGTAGTTTCCTGTTTGTTTAATAGCAGCCATTCTTATAGGTGTGAGATGGTATCTCATTGTAGTCTTGATCTGCATTTCCCTTAAAGTTAATGAAAATGAGCATCTCTTCATGGGCTTTTTAATCATCTGTATTTGCTCTTCAAAAAAATGCATATTCACATCTTTAGCCCATTTTATAATTGGATTGTTTGTTCTTTTGTTGTTGAGTTGTATGATTTCTTTATGTATACAAGACATTAAACCTTTGTCCAATGTGTGATTCCCAAAGATTTTCTCTCATTGAGTTGGCTGCCTCCTTACCTCTTTGACAAAGTATTTTGAGGTGCAAAATCATTTGGTTTTGAGGAGTTCCCATTTATCTATGTTTTCTTTTGTTGATTGTGCTTTAGGTGTAAAGTTAAAGAAGCTATGCCTATTACTAGGCCTGAAAATGTTTACCTACATTTTCTTCTAGAAGCTTTATAGTACTAGTTCTTATATTTAGATGTTTGATCGACAGTGAGTTAATTTTTGTATAGGGTGTGAGTTAAGGGTCCCCTCCCATGCCCATTTATGGCAAAGACTATTTTGTCCCAGTTAAGTGGATTTGGGGACCTTGTCAAAAATCAGTTGACCACAGATTTGGTGGTCTACTTCTGCACTTTCAATTCCATTGGTCAATACTTCTATCTTTGTGCCAGCACCATGCTGTTTGACCACTTTGGCTTTATAATAAGTTTTAAAATCAGGAAGTGTATTCCCCCACTTCATTCTTCTTTTTTAGGATGCTTTTACCATCAGGGGTCTCTTTCCCTTTCAGATGAATTTAGTAACTAGCTTTTCCAAGTCTTCAAAGTAGGTTGTTGGAATTTGGATTGGTACTGCATTGAATCTGTAGATCTAGGTGGTAACATTTGATTAAGTGGTTTCCAGGGAGATGTGTCATCACCCATTCAAGGTGGGGTTGCTTACTGGAGCCCTTTAAGAGGGAACCATTTTGGAAAACTTAAGAGACAACTGTGCCAATAGAGACCAAATAGGCAGACACTTTTGGAGATACAGAAGGAAAATGCCTCCAGGGAAGCCTTATGAATTGAAGGGAGAAAACTAGTAAATGTTCCATGTGCCCTCCCTCCTGAGAGAGAAACCGTAAACTTCATCGGCCCTTTCTTTGGCGTTAAGGTGTCTTTCCCTGGATACCTCAATTTGAACATTTTCACAGCCTTACAACTGTAAACTTGCAACTTAATAAATTCCTTTTTGTTTTTAAGTGATTCCATTTCTGGTATATTGCATTCTGGCATTTACAAACTAAAACAGACATGTACACTGAAAACTACAAAAGATTGCTGAAAGTAAATAAAGATATAAATAAATGGAAAGATAGCCCATGTTCATGGATAAGAACTTAATATTGTTAAGATGTCAATAATTACCTAAAACAGCCTAAAATTCAATGCAATTCCTTTCAAAATCCCAGAAGACTTTTTGCATAAATAGAAAAGGCAATCATCAAGTTCATATGAAATTGCAAAGCCCCCAAACAGCCAAAACAAAAGAAGAACAAATTTGGTGAACTCACACTTTCTGATTTCAAAACTTTCTACAAAGCTACAGTAATTGACACAGCGTGATACTGGCATAGAGGTAGACACACAGACCATTGGACTAGAATTGAGAGCCCAGGAAAAAACCCACATCTATGGCCAACTGATTTTTTATGAGTGCTAAGTCCATACAAGTTGGAAGGAGGATTCTCTTCAATAAATGTTGCTGGAACCAGTGGAAATCCACACGTGAAAAAGAAAAAATATTTAGACCTACCTCTCATTATATACATAAGTAATTAAAAATGGATCCATGACCTAAATATAAGATCTAAAGCAATAAAATTCTTAAGAGAAAGAAAGTGAAATATCTTTAGAACTTTATATTAAACAATAGATTTTTAGATTTTACACTAAAGCATGAATCATAAAAGAAAACAATAGATGAATTGGACTGCAAAAGTAAAAATTTTTGTGTATCAAAGGGCATTGTCCAGAAAGAGAAAACTCAACCTACAGAATGGGCTAAAATATTTGAAAATCATAAATCTGATAAAAGTTCAATATTCAGAATATATAAAGAACTCCCACAACTCAAAAACATGAAGAGGAACAACCCAATTTAAAAATGGGCAAAGGATTTTAACGCACATTTCTCCAAAGAAGATATACAAATGGTCAATAAGCACAGGAAAAGATGCTCAACATCATTAGTCACTAGAGAAATGCAAATCAAAACTACGGTGAGATACCCCTTCATATACACTAGGATGGCTCTTACCTTTTAAAAATGGGAAATAACAGGTGTTGGCAGGATGTGGAGAAATAAGACCCTCTGTAGGTCTTAATGGTGCAGCACTGTGGAACAGAGTTTGGGGGCTCCTCAGAAAGTTAAATAGATTACCATATGACCAGGCAATCCCCCTTCTCACTATGGTTTTAGTTTCCTGGCTGAAAAAACAAATACCATACAATGGGTTTGCTTAACAACAGAGATTTATTGGCTCACAAGTTTCGGAGGCTGGAAGGCTGGCTTCCTCCCAGTGTCAGTTTCTTCTGTTTAGTGTCTCTTGGCTTTTCCATCACATGGGACTGCACATGGTAGTGTCTTCTTTCTCTTCTGGGTTCTGTTGACTTCTGGCTGCTTACTGCTCCCGTGGCTTTTCTCTCTGTCTGACTCTCACTCCAGTGACCTGTGTCAAACCCAACCTGATCCAGTTTGGCCGCACTCTGACTGAAGCAATCTTGAAGAGATCTTAATTACAATGAGTCCACACCCACCAGAACACAGCCCAAGGCCAGGAAAATAGCCAAACTGGGGTCCACAATTTAGTCCATCACAAGTATGTACCCAAGAGAATTGAAAACAGGGTTTTGAGCAGATACTTGTCCACTTTTGTCCATAGCAGCATATTCACAATTGCCAGAAGATGGAAGCAACCCAGATATTCCTCAACAGATGAATGGATTAACAAAATGTGGGTTATCCATATTATAATGGAATGTAATTCAGCCAAAAGAAGAAGGGAAGCGCTGGTATACGCACAACGTGGAAGAACTTTGAAGACATCATGTTGAGTGAAATTAGCCAGACACAGGACAATTACTGTATTTTTTTTAATATGAAATATTTATTATCATGGATACAGAATTCAGAATAGTGGTTACCAGGGGCTGGGAAGAAAGGGCAATGAGGGGGGTCTTGCTCCCTCACGGTGAAGGCTGCACGACATTGTCAGCGTACTTAAAGTCACAGAATTGTGCACTTAAAAATGATTAAAATGATTCTTACATAGACTTGATCACAATGGGGGATAGGAGAAGCCCAGGGCTACCTTTCAAGACATCCCAGCTCCCAGTCTGAGACCAGGTGTGATTCCATTGGAATCAATCTGAATATAAACTGAAAACAATTCATTACATTAGAATAAAAAAGCATTGCTTCTTACCACATACCAGCTCTAATAGGCCTTAAGAACATCTCCGGGAAGCCAACTAGCTTTCCAGAGCAGGAGGGGAGGCAGTTCCCAGGTAGAGGAAGTTATGAGATTCTAGGAAAGTGGGTAAGAAGCCCCTGGCAGCCGGCCGTCCTCCCCAGGGCCAGGGTGGCTGGGAACTCCTCCCAACAGAAATCAACCCACCCTGGAGAGCAGGGGCCGAGTCCCAGAGTGAGCTAAGGCCCTCCCTTCTCAAGCTGGGTTTAAACTCACGATCTGTGGTGCCTATTTATTTCTAAGCAGAAGTTCCCTCATTGATAAATATGTCATCAAGAACTTTTCCATGGTTCCTATTAATTCTGGAGAACTTCCCCCCATTTTTAAAGAATGTTCTTTATGTCAACAAAGTGGTTAATTAGGCAATCTGTTGAGCTATTTAAAATGCATTCTGCTTTAAAAGAACAAGTAATCACAATATAAAAATCACACCATTTCTCATATGTCAACCAATTCCTCCATCATATTTTTAGAAAAATGGATTCGCATAATTTATTAATATACCTCCTCTAATTTCTTTCATAAATAAATAATTGCATTTTAACTGGCATTTGATAGATTGGAAAGGTTGTGAGAGGCGGTGAAAACTGGAATCGTTCCACTGTTGAAGGAAAATCGGGAAGCAAGAGAGTGACGTTGATGGCTACCAGCCTTTTTTAAAGGAATTTAGTAGAAGTCCAGTGCCTGCACCGGCCCGTCTGGAGCTGTCAGACAGCCGTCCTAACCAGCACCCTTCCATTCTGAGAAAAACAGATCTCATATCTTCTGTCACTGGCCAAAATTGCAAATGTTAACCAAGAAAGAGAAGAAAGGACAGCTCAAGGCATTTCTTTGAGGCGATAGTCCTTGGCTAAAGGCCCCACAGGATGGCCACTCTGGACGGCATGGGACCGAGGCTGCTGGGGGGCTCAGCCCAGCCCTTCTGGAGGAACGTCCTCAGCTAAGGGGGCCGCCTCACCTGGGTCTCGTCCATTCCTGGGGGCACCTGCACCTGGCAAGACCCCTCACTAAAGGGCCTTATCACTGGCTTCGGGCAGGACACCCGCAAAGAGTGCCCAGAGCACCCTGAGGGCAGGCTGATGCTTTCGGGACCGCGTCCCAAATAAACCCTTTGCTTTGGTTTCCTGGGCTGCTCGGGAAAAAGGTGCACAATGGTTCAGCTGAAACAATGAGAGTTTATTATTAGCGCCCAGTTTTGAAGTTGTGGAAAGTCCAAATCAAGGCATCATCGAGGCGATGCTTTTCTCCCAGAGACCGGCTGCCAGCTGTCCTTGACCCCAGGCTTGTCTGCCACAGCACAAGACGCACAGCACCCCCTGGCCTCCCCTTCTCTTCTGGGTCCTGCTTCAGCCCCTGGCTGCTCCTGTGACTTTCCTTCTCTTTCTGTCTGAATTTCATTCTCTTATAAAGGGCCCCAGTAATAGGATTCTGGTTTGAGCTGGACCACCCCTTCCATGCTGCAGTCTTATAAAAGGCCCTGGTATTGGGTCCCCACCTGCAGGAAAGGGTTAGATGTGAGAACACATTTCTCTGGGGTATAGACAGCTTCAAACCCCCCACATCCCTCTGCCCACACTTCCACATCTATGCCCTAATCCAAGGTGTGGGGCTGGGTCACAAAGGCCAGCTGCCATGAGACGGCACCAGGACAGCAGGAGGGGCCACCGCAGCCCCCGCCCTGCAGACTCCTGCTGGACCGTCAGCGTGCCCACCTGCCCCCCAGCTCGGAGGAGTGGGCAGTCAGGGAAGTCTCAGGCCTTGCAAAGTCAGCAGAACGGGGTGTCATGAAGACTGTGAGGTCAGGTGGTCATGGGCTGACCAGGGACCACGGAGTCAGGTGGCCAGGGCTGGGTGTCCACACAGGGCACCAGGGGGTCAGGTGTTTCCTTGTGGCTATGGGGGTGGGAATGTGCTACAACTCGTGTCATCCCAGCACTGAGCACAGAGTGGAGGCTTCCAGACTGCCTGGCCAGGAGTGGGCTCAGGGAGCACATGTGGCTGTGGGGAGCAGAGGTGGGCACAGGGAGCGGGTGTGGAGAAGGTGCTGAGGGCTCTGTGCCACGTAGACAATGAGGGGTAACTTGGGTGCTCCCCAGCATGGGACTGCTGCAGGGACCCCGGCTGCAGCACCATTCTTTTGAGGAAAGGCAGTGGCCATGTAGGTAGTTCCCTTTCTGTCTTCCCAGGACAGATAGGAGTGAGTATGGGTGGAAGGCTGTGTCGGGGTCTGGGGGCAAGGGGTCCAGCAATGCCCAAAGCCCCACTCAGCCGCCAGCACCAGCTCCAAATGCAGGTCCACGCCATAGAGCCCGTGGGAGCTGCTCAGGAAGGAAGGACCTCAGGGTGCAGGGAAGCCCAGGGAAGGACAGGGCTGGACAGGATGGCAGGAGGGCAGGGGTAGCCCAGGAACACAGGACCTTCCTTGATCAGTGAGCCATGGGTGGCCGTTGGCCTTCTGGGGGCCCTCAGGGTGGGGGGTGGCAGCTGATGGCCGAGCAGGCGCCCACCTGGCAGCACCTGCTGTGGTGAAGGCTCTCCCGCACTGCCTCCTGCTGGCCCCAGATGCCTTTCCCACCTGGGCCCTAAAAGGCAGACCCGAGGCTGCGCTAGCAAGCTGGGAAGGGCATGTTAGGACCTCTCAGCTCTGGGGTCCCTCCCCCACATCCTGCAACCTCTGCCGAGACACCCTGCATTCTAGACCCATCTCAAATCCGATTTGCACCCAGCCCCTAGCACTCCCCC
>PVIY010041356.1:0-21710 GCA_004026745.1 Myrmecophaga tridactyla
GCTCCTTTGGGGGGTTCTACCTGAGTGCATTTGGTCAGATGGGGGAGCCTCATTCCGGCGGCTGACTGCGTGTGCACAGAATTTGTTTGGCATGTCCAAGCTGCTCACGTCAATATATTATTAAAAGGAAGAAAAAAAAATCCTGACCTCCAGCCGAAGACAGAGCCATGTTTTACAAGGCTACAATTCCTTCTCCAAGCATGATCAGGGTAGGAGCTTCCAAAAGTGTAGACCCTCCCCTTCGAAGGGCAGAGAGATGTCTTCCCCAGGTCCCCCACCCAAGCCCCCCCTCCGCCCTCCCTGTTTCCTCAAAGGCCGTTTTGTCTGCTTTGGCAAATTCTCCTTGGAGCCACCCAGCTTGCTGAAGAGGCCACTCAGAGGGCTCGCAGAGTAGATGCAAATGGGTATTGTTCTTGGCATCTTGTGAACTTGTCTCTCTCGTGTATCTGGAGAGAACACGGGGCCTGTTTGTGCCCTGATCCATTTTTAATGACTGTCCCTGAAAAGCAGGGAGAGCAAGATGTTGTCACCTCGGCATATTTCATCCCTGATCACACACCAGTGGGCAGCTGCACTGCGCTTGCTGGCCAGCTCACTGCCACTGGCCGTGGGTTAGTGAGGAGAAGATGGGTCCCATCCCAGCTCACAACACAGCAAGAACCCAACTCTGGGATCCTTCCTCTCTTGTGTAGATGGAAAGCGGGGAAATCTTGGATTTCTGAGGATCCATGGCAGATCATCAAACCTTCCCTCGAGGGCCCCGTGTGGTCTCCTATCCTCGGTGGCATCCCTCCAGAGCTGCCCCGGGCATGTGACTGTCTGCAGCCAAGCCAGCAGGCCGAGGAGGGGCTTCTCTTAGACTCCTTGAAGGAAGGAAGGTTTAGTAAATCCGATTTAGAAACTTCTGGGGACTTGGGCCATGCCTCCAGGCACAGCATTCTGTAAAGAGCAGGTCTGTGCCCTGCCTGACCGGGCATGGGGAAGGAAGGCACGCACCCGTTGCCGGCCGCCCTGCATCTTGCTGACCGCTGGCTCTGCTAAGGTGCTCTCAGTTCCCCCAGCAGGACTGTGGGGGGCTTCGGAGGCATCCCCCCAACTCCACAGGGCCTTCCGCTGACCACATATCACAGGCTCCCAGGAGCAGCAGGGACGGGAGAGGAGCAGCAGCTCCCCATTCCAACCCAAGGCTTCTCCGGGAAGAAAACGAATACGACGCACACAATTACGTAGGGCAGGACCTTCCTTCTCCCAGGAGCCAGACTTGGGCTCAGTTCTGCCCAGCTGAATAGAGCAGCTGTTTCAGGTGTAGAAACAAATTTTACCAAATTGAAAACCTTCACTGTATATATGTAGAAGTTTTCATTTCTTTGAAAGTTTCATTTGAAAAAAGAAGATACCATCAAAACTTGTATCCACACAAAGACTTACATGTTTTAAAATTAAAAGTGATTCATCAAATAGCGCTGTAACACCCCAATATGGGTGAGGATGTGGAGAAGCTGGCCCACCATTCATTGCTGGTGGAGGGTGAACTGGAGCAGCTACCCTGGAAAAGCTCTGGCTGCTTCTTGCAAAACTGAACACGGGCTTCCCATGTGCTCAGACGTCTCCTCTTGGCCAAGTATCTCAGAGACAGGAAAGCTGTTTACCCAAAACCCTCATGTGAATGCTCATAGTGAATTTGTCTGTCCTAGCCCAACACGAGTCCCTGAGGGCCTGAGTAGGCAAACAAACTGCTGTGTCCCCTAACCAAGGGCCACTGTTTTGCAGTGAAAAGGGACTGACTGGTGGCATCGGTCACACGGGTTGGCCCCCAGAGCTTCCAGGCTGGGTGAAAGAAGCTAATCTCAAAAGGCCACTCATTTCATGAGCCCATGAGTGCAACGTTCTTCTGAGATGAAAACAGAGAGAGAGAGAGAGAGAGCAGATTATTGGGTGCCAGGTGCTAGGGATGGGGAGAGGAAGGGAGGGAGCTGTGGCAGCAAAAGGTGAGCTGGGGGTCTCCCAGTGATGGAGCTTCTCTATTCTATCATGACTGGGGGGTGGTGTCACAACAGGATGCACGTGTGATCAAAGTGCATGGAACTAAATGCACACACGTGCACACTACATGCCCACATACAGCACATTTTCAACTGCTGAAATCAGAGTAATGTGGGTGGATTGCAGCAATGTCAATTTCCTGAATGAGTTGTACCACACTTACAATGCTACCAGGGGTGCCCTGGTGAAATGTGTGCATGATCTTTTCTTATTTCCTACAAAGACATGTGAGTCTACAATTATCTCAAAATGAAAAGTTTGAATTCTTTAAATTAAAAAGATTCACAATAGATTAATTTTAATATTGAGCCCCTGCAGGGAACTTCAGATTATAAACGGAGACTACACGCACAGACCCACACCACAAAACTGTTCAGTTACAGTTATACAAACTTGTGTCTTTAAAAAGAATAATGAAGATTATCAAGGCTTTCAGTTAAAGAAGGCAGAAGCTGGGCTTTCCTAGCAGTTAATCCACCCGACTCTGCCTGTCTCAGGGTAGTGACGTTTGAGACATGACTGGGAATATCTTTGGGGTACCGGGGTTTCTTGTCACTGAATTATCTCCAGATGCGAGTCTGGGCTCGGGCAGCCCCGGGGGCAGGGGGGCCTGGCCATGTGCATTTCCCAGCTGATTCCCTCCAATCTCATCCTGCTGCTAGAAGGTGCAGGAATACAGGGAGCAGGTGTGCGATGAAAACACACGTGCATTTCCCAAGTGGTGGACTACTTTACGTGCATGTTTCCACTCGAGCATTTTAAATTATTTTTTGAGCCTAGATCAAAACACTTTTTTTTGAGATAATAAAATAAACACTGATGTATTAGACAAATTGATACTTTGGAATCTATGACACAAAGAAATGCTAATTTAGCTGACAAGCGTCAGATATCAGCTAGACCACAATCCAAGAAGCTGAGGACAAAATGGCACCAAATTGCGTCCCAGTGGGACCGCCCTGTCCCGGGCGGGTCTGGCTTTGGTCCCTGCCCCCCCCCCACCTCTCCCAGCTCTGCCATCTCCTCCGGCCCTGCTGGGACTCCCTCTGCCCCCAGCAGTGGGGCCTGGGAAGCATCCACACTCCGAAGTGGCTGGGGGCAAAGGGGAAAGGGGCTCTGCCCTCCACACTGAGATATTTGGTAAAGGGGCACCTCGGGGATGGATGCTTTATGCTAGTAAAGTAGAGACACAGGCCCCAGGTTCCCTGCAGTCTGTCTTTACCCAGGCCAAGGATCGGGGCGGGCAGGCATACAGGGCACAAGGGGTCGTCTGGCCAGGCCCTGACATCCTGTGAGTGTCACCCCCTCCCCAGGCCACCCAGAAGGCCGCGCTGTTGCCCACCTGCCCAGGTCCAGCCTGCTTCTGTGCCCACAGGCCCTGCCCTTGCTCCCCTCCACCCCATGATGGGCAGCGGTGGTCACAGGGCCCAGATTCTCCCAGCTGGCAGGTGGGCCTGAGCCTCAGTGGTCTTCCCCTGGCATGGCAGGGGCGGTGCCCATCCAGCAGCCAACCCCAGCGGCTGCTGCTCTGCCAGGGCTGCCCACCTCCATCTTCCGCCCACACCCCACCTCCCCCGGAAGAGCAAGGCCCTGGGGATGCCATCTGACCTGCCGACACGCGGCGAGGGTGGGAGGCCTGGTCTGCATGCTGAGGGCTCCTGGGCTTTAAATCTCTGTCCTTGCCTTTCAGCGAGCAGCGGGTCACAAAACAATCACCCAGCGACTGCACTTTCTGTCTGGGCCCTTGCAGAGCTCCTTTTGTCCTAAGCTGCCAACCCCTCAATCTCCACTTAATCCCCCAGCTAACCCCAATTTATGCACTTTCCTTTAACAAATGGAACATGATCTCATCAGCCAGGTCATGTCTGGGGACAGAGAGGAGCAATGAATAAACTAGGGACACACAGAGGTAGGGCCTTCAGGAAACAACCCGACAACCCCCCCCCCCCCCCCAGCCAGGCCAAGGTGGTCAGCAGATGCAGGAACCCTCCACGCTGTGCGGCGCTTCACGTCCACCTTATTTCCACCCAGTCTCACCTTGTTGAATACAAAAGTAAAACAAAAGAAACAAAAGGCTAAGTGTTTCACAAGATTACAAATGCTGAACACATATGCTGGGATTTGCGATTCTCTGGTAAAAGGAGAAAAAGGTAAATCTTCCTTAGTGTTGTATTTCTTTGTCATTGCTGCGCAGGAGCAAAAAAGCCATCACGGCCATTGAAGAGAGAACAGGGCCACAAGCTAAACGAGGATTAAAGGAAACGGGCTGTGAAGACACTTGGAAAACCCTTTTCTCACATGGCCAAAAAGGAACACAAAAGACAAATAAATTGAAGATTGGGGAAAACTGGGTGGATTCTGCCAGTTAAGGCTCCTTACTGCATTTTGACACTCAAGGGCATCCAAGTGAGAAGTATGAGTGAGAAGTCAGCTGAGCTAGAGGGAAGGAGGGCTCGGAGCTCACATGGACACCTCAGACGGACCATTTGCTGCAGCCCCTGCCTCCTGTGCTTGCCCGCATGGCTACCAGCTCTCTGTCCAACTGTCACTGACCTTCTCACCACTGCTTGGGGAGGGCTGGGCCCAGGTTCCTTGGTGTCCTTCTGCCTCCAGCCCTACACCTGCTGCCCGGCGGGAGTGTGGGTGCCTCCACAGTGCATTTGGCCCTGCACGTGGCTGAGCCCACCCGCTCTGGGGAAAGCAGTCAAGCCAGGAACACAGAGGGGATCTCTGGCATGTCACACCGACCATCATCGCCAAGCCCCTTCGCTTCCAACCATCTTTCCTCCATGCACGTGCCTGTGAGAGACAAGAGCTCTGGGAAGCGAGGAGCAGGCTGCTGTGAAATGCTGGGACTGTCCTTGGCTCCTTGGGAGGAGAGGGGAGCAGAGGTGCTGTGTGTCTGCCAGGAAAGGGAGGGGACAGTGTCACAGGGGAGAGAGCACACACCGTGAACCGCAGAACCACCAAAACAGATTTGCAGACATCTTGGTTCCCATGGGTTTTTTAGACATTCCATTGTATGCAACAGCTCATTTATTTTTATGCTTATTTTTATGTCTATTACTGGAAATATATATCCAGTCTTCTTATTTCAATTCAATGGCTAGAATTTGAGCTCTCAAAAACAGCTAATATTCTCAAAATTATATTTCAGTTTACCTGGGTTGCTTAATGCAAGGGATGACACGTTTCTCCTTTTCTTTTCTATAAATGGGGAGGAAACTCTACTATTTTGGTAATGGGTAATGCCTCCACTCACTGTCACCCCCCTTAGTCACTTTTGTCTTAGGGGAAGTCTCATTCCATGGCTAATCATGACTTCTGTAAGGATATGGAATCAAGCCCTCACCAGCAGAGTAGCTTCCATCCATCCATCCTTCCATCCATCATTCAACCTTCCATCCATCCATCCATTCATCCATCCATCCATCCTTCCATCATCCATCCATCCTTCCATCCATCCATCCATCTATCCTTCCATTCTTTCAGCCGTACATCCATCCTTCCATCTGTCCATCCATCCACCCATCTAGCATCATCCATCCATCCATCCTTCCATCCGTCCATCAATCCTTCCATCCATCCACCCATCCATCATTCATTCATCTACTCAAGATGTCTGTGATGTTGTAGAAGTGTTGGTTTACACATGACACACCCAGAGCTGCCCTTTTTCTGGTACCTGGCCTTGCAGTGAAACAATCCTGTTCACAACAAGGAGAGGGCAAGAGTAAGTAAGGAGGTAGATGCTTCCCCACTTTATCCCTCAAGGATGTCAAAGGGTCTCTTCTTCCAAGAGCTCAAGGTGTCCATTCCTCTACAGCAAGAAGTGTAATCTGAATCAGTCTGGTTGTCTCCATTTTAGAACAAAAAGAAGTTACTGGAAAGGTCACTGCACGGTCCTCAGCCAGAGTCACAGGGGCTGGCCCGCTGACCTCCTGTGGACACGCAGAGACCCCGTTTGTAACAGACCCTGATTGCCTTGATGTCTAATTAGACGCATATGAGAATTGACATAACCTTTGACATCCCAATGATGAATGCAATAATACTCCCTGGTATTTCTACTCATGAGGCTAAATGCAGTTTTCAATCAATCAATAAGTAATCCACAATGCAGGTCAATTATCTGCATGGATCTACTGAGCTGTGGAAAAGCTCACACTACTGAGGTCAGTGCGAGGGACTAGAAGCCCTAGCGGGGTTCTTCAGTGGAACCCATGTGGAGCAGTCGACCCCAAAAAGATTCACTCTCAGACCTCAGCCCCAAATAGGTGCACCCTGAAGCAGCAGCTTCTGGTCACTTGCAGGGATGGGGGCAGGAGGAAGGACAGGAGCATAATTTAATTGCTTTCCCTTCCTCCCTCAGGTCTGCGTATTATATTATATTGAAAAGTAATTATGCAGTGGGAATAAAATGTCAGGCTGGCGCTGTCTGGGAACACACGTCCAGATGTGAATTACTCTCTTCCACTGCATCCTGCAGACGTCTTTACACCTCGCTCCGGCTGCTCGCACGCCACGGTGTGTGCGCCTCGGCTGGGGTAGTTATGCACACGAGATGAGATTTCCCTCTTTTATTTTTTTTCCCTGTCCCCTCGCAGCATCGAGATCCCAAGCTGAGTTGCCTTGTTGGCAATGATTGATTACCCAATATCTAATTAAACCTGATGCAATCACTTATTATGCATAGTGGAACAAACAAACTGAAGATGGCTGTCGAGACGGTGATGGATGGTGCGGCCAGCCCGGCTTTTGTGGTCTCCAGTGTCCTGACGCTTGTTACAACCAGGCAAAGCCGCACTGGACAAAGCGTGCTGTCACTCGCCACACCGGCCCCCGCCGCCCCTCCACCCCTCCCTTTTCCCCCTGGCGAACTTTCCAAATGAAACAATAAATGAGGGGCAAGGGGAGGGAAAACCAAATTACTGAGAACTGATGAGACTCTGTTTGGGTTAGTTAGATAATGAGATCAAAGTACCCCCAATAGAGTCCTTTGGGGGCTGAGAACAGAGGAGGGAGGCTGGGGGCCGGTGTGACGTGACCTGCTGTCTATGCGTCTTTAGTAAAGTATGCGCATCTCTCGGCGGTTGTGATGTGTGTGTGTGTATCTCTGATGATGTGTATGTGTTGTTGTGATATATGACTATCTTTTGGTTTTGTGTGTCTGCTGTTGTGGTGTGTGTAGCTCTCTGGTGATGAGTGCATAGTTGTGATGTGTGTAGAGAGGTGCGGTGTAGCATGTGCTATGGGGTGTGTAGTGGGGTATGTTGTAGAGTGAGCTGTGTGTTGTGCTGTGTGTTGTGGGGTGTGTTGTGGGTGTGTTAGGTTGCATGTTGCTCAGTGTATGTTGTGGGATGTGTGTGTGTATTGCGCTGTGGGCTGTAGAGTGCATTGTGCAGTGTGCACTGTGGTGTTTGTCCTGGTGTGTGTGTTGTGCAGCGTGTGTTGTGGTTTGTGTGTTGTGTGTGTGTGTGTGTGTGTGCACTGCAGAGCTGTCCTGAGTGCAGGCTCCAGGAGTGAGCACACCTTGGGGAGAGTGACAGACACGACATTAAAGCAAACCTAGCAGGGAAATAATTTCTTTTCCATTGTCTGCTAGGCAGGATTCTCTTAGCAGCTCTCATTTATAAATTTTTCAGTTTTAATGTTTTAATTATTTAAAATGCAAATAGGTTCAAGAAGAAAGCAGCAGAAACTACAAATTCCCTAAACAAATTTGACTTCTGGAGGGTCTCAGTGCTGGCAGAGCCTTCCACGGGCTGGGTGCCGCCTCGTTGCGGGGGCCGTGCCCCCAGACTCCAGGAGGCCCTGAGTTCGGGCTGGGCCCTTTAAAGTTCTCAGGTCAGGAAGCGAGAAAGTCCGACTTTGAAAGAGGGACAAGTGCGCATCGTGAGCACTTGTGCGAGGCCGGACCAGCCGTGCTGTGGCCGCGTGAAGTTTGGCCATGGCAGGCCCAGGTTGCAGGTGGCGGAAAGGCCCTGTAGCACAGCTGCCCTCCCGCTTCACGGAACTGTGTCGGCTCAACTCGCTTCAGCCAACACCTGGCAGTGGGCAGTGATGGACAGCAGTGGGCAGTAGCGGGCATCGGTGGGCAGTGGTGGGCAGCAGTGGGCAGCAGTGGGCAGTGGTGGGCAGTGGTGGGCAGCAGTGGGCAGCAGTAGGCAGTGGTGCCCCGGGCCCAGGCAGAAAGGACGCCCGGCCTGGGCTTCTGCAGCCAGCAGTGCAGGGTCAGGAGCAGAGTTCCCGAGGCGCCCAGCAACCCATGCTGGCTTTGCCCCAAAGTCCGGTCCCACATCCTGGCTGTGTCTTTCCCAGCTCCGCGCAGCCAGGGAAGTCATGATTTTTCCCCCTTGTGAGATGGACACTGTTCGTCCCACTCGGGACAAGGGGAAAGCCCTGCAAATGGCACTTCTTCTAAACCAGCACGGTGGCCAATGCTGATAGGAGGGAGCAAGCGCGGACCTGGCGGGGGCGGTGCGCAGACCCCTTCCCCAGCACACGGGAGCCCTCCGGCCTCGGGGACGTGCCCGTGGAGGTGCCCACAGGCCAGCCATGTGTCCAAAGACCCGACGCGCTTTATCAACTCCGTCCCGCGGTGCATGAACAGCCATGTGTAATGCTACCAGGTACCTCCCAAGGCATGTCTGGTGTTAAAAAGATGCAAAGTATCTCGAGTGGTATAATTTGCATGCTTTTCCTGTTTTCCAAGTGCCAATTCTCTTTAAGGCAATGCCAGTGTGACGTTTAATCACATGACAGACTTCTCAGGTCCCCCACCCCTTCTCCCTGAATCAGGATTTTATTTTTCAAGTCTGAGCTCAAATTCCAACTCTCGCTGACTGAATTGTACCAGCTATCCATTGTCAGAACTTTCTAAAGGTGAGTTTGGCCGGAGCTGTATACACCGTCTGCCTGGGAAACTTGGGCCCTTGACCAGCTGGTGGCTTCCCGGGGCGCGGTGCTGGCCACACAGTCGGGAGGGACTGAGAGCGGCCAGGTGCCCTCGGGGTCTTGCACGAGTCCCGTGTCTTTTAGCCAGTGTTTTGTCACGAGGCCGTAGGACCCATGTGCGTAGGTGAGCTCCGACCTAAGGCTGAAGACCCAGGAGAAAGGGCGGGGCCTGCGGGGCTGAGTCTGAAGAGTCCAGGAAGAGCGTGGGGAAGGCATCAGGGGCTACAGCCTCTTCATCCTCACCGAATCACAGGGGGTAGGGGCCTTCCGAGGCCCCTTGTTTCACGACCGACGAGCCCTCGTTTCTGTGAACTGACTCAGGCGAGTTTTCCCCCATGTGAGTACCGGGCCCTGGTGGAAACCCACCCAGAGACAAATCCGATGGCTTTTCTTGAAACCTCACTCACCATCGGGACCCCCGGCCTCTTGCCTCCACCATCGCTGAACAAAGACGGGAAAAGAACTGCAAAAGAGGCGATTTCAGGCAACATGGGAACGGTGTTTTCAGAACTTACGTCAATCGGGGTTTTATGAAATAGGTTAATTCTATGACCATGTCTTGTCTCTGAACCGCAGCTCTGGGAAAGATGAATCTGTAGGGCAGAGGTAAAGATCGGGAAGTTATTTGCTGCCGTCAGCCGGGATCGAGAAGGAATTGCTTGGTGCCTACAGCCGAGCCCTCTGCAGAAGGTTTCGGAGCCCCTAGAAGGGAAGTTAGCAGCTTTCGAGTCATGAAGGGGCACCAATTTTTGATGCCCACCCATCACCTCTTTACTCGTAAGCTTGATGATGGAATACCTGCCAACTAAGCATCTTAATCCCACCAACTTGGGAGAGAGCTGGGAAAAATCCACAGGAAACCAAAGGTGGTGTGGCATTAAAAGTAAGTGTTTCCCATAAAGACATCATGAACTAAATTTAGCTGGAGAAAGGTTATCTCAGGCTCACACTTCTGGTGCTTTCCTCTAAATTTTCACTGCAATTAATCTCTAGATATTCAGTATCTGATCCCCTGACAGTAGCCTCTGGCTTCTTCAGCGCGATTGCCGAGGAAAAATTATCTAACACATATCAAACAAGCAAGAGATGACACTGGACAGCATTAGTCAAAACTCTCTCATTTCCTGAAGAATTAAGCATTAAATAATTAATCCCAGCACCACAGGCAGCTGAAAAAGAGGACTCGTGCCTCCCTGCTGGTAAGAATTTGTCCTTGTCTAAAAGACTAGATTGATATATTTATTATTTATCAGATTAATCATGACCAGGAATATTCCAGGTTGGCAGCCAAGCCCAGCCAGCCACGAGGCTGGCGTGGGCAGCTTTCGGGTTTCGGGGAAACAGCTGCTTTCCAGCCTTATTTTTTGTTTTTTTTAAAGGAAAAGATGTTCAGGGCATCATTTTAGGAAAAGAGAAAGAAGGTAAGAAAGGCAAAGGTGAGCCAAGGAAGGCAAGGCTGTGAACATGAAGCTTCCAGAAAGTTCTGGCTATAAAAGTGCTTTCTCTGGCTCGGGTCCAGCAGCCCCTCGCCTGGGGACAGAAGACCTACTGGACGCTGTGAAACCACAGCCAGCATTTGGGATGTGCGCTCCAGAGGCCCGCGGATGTAAATCAACGCTCCTCCGGGGTGTGCGACCCCCCTCCAATACCTCCCTCCCAGCTTCCCCTGAAGACCTGTGTCCTTCCTTCTCGTTGGTGAGGCTTGGTCACTGGCATGGCAGCCGTGGGAGTGGAACTGATTCAGCTTAGGACACTAGAGTGTGGGGACAACCAGGAGGGCAATTTTTCGATGGCAGTGGCACTGGATTAAAGTGAATTGTGCTGGCTCTAGTTCCATTGAAATGCGGCTGTTTAAGAACAAGAGTTTTCCCATTGAGTAAAGCCAACGCCCAAGAATTCCCACCTGGCTTTGACTCATGAAATCAGTCCACAGAGGTAGTGAATGCAGTTTTTAGTGCATCGGCAAGCTGAGAGATGCACTTGAGTCTCTTGGTTTCCTCAGTGTTTGTTCTCAGGAAGGAAGGGGTCACTTAGCTAAGGAAATGTGGGCAATTCTGGTCAAAATGGTTTAAGCACGGCTCCTTTCTGCAAGACTGCTCAGAGCCTTTAGATGTGGGCGTGGCTCGTTGGGCCTCAGGCCGCTTCACGGGCAGGGCCTCCCCAGCTGTGTCCAGGAGATGCAGGCTGGGGCTGGCCATCCACATGGACACGGGGCATCTCCCGCTTCCTCTCCTCCAGCCCCATCCAGTCAAGCACCAGGCAGGGCCTCTGACTGCCCCTCCACTAGCTCCCCGGGCAAGACTCAGCCTGCGGTGTACGTGGACCTGCCGTCACCGAGAGGCCCCTCGTCCCCCTCGTAGAGGTGAGGAAGCTGTGGCCTCAGGGACAGCCACACCTCGAGGGTCAGGGGTGGCTCCTGGACCTCGAGGGTCAGGGGTGGCTCCCGGCTCCCAGACTGTCAGCAGATGCCCCCGGCCCAAGCCCCACCCCCTGCCAGCCTCTGGGCAACTCCCTGGAGCCCCAAGGCCTCTGCAGGTTAGAGCCGGAGGCCCCCATGGGAGAATATTCACCCAGCATTTTTATTTTCTAAGTAAAATTTAGTGTAGGTTGTAATAACTAAAAGCTGCAAATGCTCCTTGACTGCGGTTACGCAAACAGCCGATGCAACAAACAACTTGATTTTCTTCCAAACAAGTCCAGCGAACTTGAATTACTCAAAGGACTGCTTCAGCCATGCCCACCTCCGCCCGTGACTGTGAATGCATGTTCCAGGTCGGGGCTGGCCGTATCTTCCTGGAGCGCCTGGACCGCGGTGGCTTCCGGGATCTGCCCACACTGGTCAGCGAGGGCGGCTGCAGCCTGTCCCACTGCCAGCCTACCTCCACAGTGGCAGTCTTGGTGGCCAGTGCTTGGCTGCGGCAGACAACCCTGGTGCACCCTGCTGGGGGAAGGGCCAGCAGGCGTCCCTTTTGGAGCAGCGGGCTTCAAAGGGCAGGGCCAGCTTCCCTGGGGGAGTTCAGCAGTGGGCTGGCAGCCCCTCCGCTCCCCGCGGGCATGCCTACAGCTCTCAGGCCTCAGGGTTTGCACGGGTCTCTGTAAGCACCATCCTTCCCTTAGATGAGGTTTGTGTCCCCAAGGAAGGACGAAATCTTATGTTTTATAGTGGAAAATTGCCGATAGTCTTACCACTAGCAGCTTAAAGTGACTCATTGCTACACCCTCCCTATGCACAATCCACCACAGTTGCACCCCTTCCTCTCAGTAATAATTGATATACTATAAATGCCATCAGATTTTTAAGAAATATTAAGAGTCCAGTCATGCCTCTCCATAATGCAGTAGAACTATCAGCAGTGGATTTAAAAAACACTAGAGAAGAATATGAATAATTTAGTTTCCATTGCCCGACAAACTTGCAAAAGTTTTTAAGCCATTTTTCTCCCTTTTAGTCTGATTAACTAGATGCTGTTTCCATCGTCTTCAGTCTCACACCCACTTCCTGAGATCACCCTTCAGCCAAGCCCCGGGTCTCGCCAGTCTCGGGCCAGGGTCCATGGGCTGCAGTGGGGGGACACAGAGGGGCCAGCAACCAGGGCGGAGGCTGGCCAGCAGTGGCTGTGGCTGTGAGAAGAGCAGGGGTCAGCCGAGCCTCGGTGGATCGACCAGACATTGCGGGTGAAGGAGCGGCATGGGCACAATTACAGGGGCGCCAGCACCGAGGGGCGTTTGGGAAGACGCTGCAGCTTAGCGTGGAGGGATCGCAACGCTGCAGCAACAGGACATGTCACAGCCAAAGGCCTCCCTGGACCTGCAGGGAATGAGCTAAAGAATTGGTGTGCTGGCCTGAAACCGGCAGGACATACTGCTTGTGTCCAAGAACCCCACCGCAATTCTATGAAAACAGAAACAGAATTGAAATATTTTTGTCTAGAGTGAAGTTTGGAATGTATCCATTTAAGACACCAAAATTCTTACCCTGAATGACATTCAAAATGGTTATGAAGCTGGGTAGGGGACACTGGAAGGCCTCCTGGCCTTCCCGGATCCCCGGCTGTCCCTTGGGGATCCCCCACTTTCCCCCAGCTCTCTCAGGGGCTGTGCTTCTGCTCTTTCTCCTTCCAGGAATCACCTTGAGCCAGCTCTCAGGTGGCTCTTCTCAGGGTGTGGACAATTGTTATCTCCAACCCTCAGCCCTGTCCCACGGGGCCGGGCCACGCCCACCAGCTCTCCCACGGCGCCGGCGATGTCCGCACCTGTGCCTGGGCAAGTGTGCCCGAAGGCCCCGCCACGGTGGACACCAAGACCTGTGCCCGAAGACCCCGCCACGGTGGACGCCAAGACTTGTGCCCGAAGGCCCCGCCACAGTGGACGCCAAGACCTGAGCTGGTTTGTAAATGGTCCCTTTGCTCCAAGAATGGAGGCAGCATTAGCGTGGATCCGCTGGCTTCCAAGGAGAGCTTCTTTTCTGCAGGGTCACATCACCATGAGGTCAGAGCAAAACCAGCCCCTCGGGGTCAGCTCGAGGGCCAGGAGTGGTGAGATGCACAGACGTGCAGGTCACACCTAAGGGAGAGGCCAGGAGCCGGACAGCCAGGCTCGACAGCCACCGGAGGCTTGCAAAGATGCTATGGAGAGCTGTACAGTAACATGTCAATGTGTTGGCACAATTTATATTCTTCTGGTGAAAATGTAAATAACCAGATTTAAGGGATGATGAGATGATCAGTGATGACCATTGAAACCAACAAAATCAATCCAAATATTTTCCAAAACTGTTTCGAAGGCAAGATAGGTTTATTGGTAAATTTTATTAAAATTTCAAGAAACATTTTATTCCAATATCATACTAATTATAAGAAAGCTGGGAGGAGAAAACAAAACCCTATAAAATTGCCCAATTCATTTCATGAAAATAGCAAAAATCTGGGCATGAAAACCTGACAAAGGAGAGAGTGAAAATGAGAGAAACAGTCCAGTCTCAGCACCTACCATAGCACCCCCACGGCACATTTGAAATTTAAAAACGCACTATGCATTTAGTCTTTTTATTGTGACTAGCACAACAAACGGAGGGAACTTTCTGCCAGCATTTGAAAATGATTAACAGATTTGGAAAACAGCCCTGCACATCCTTGATGGGTGAAGGAAGTGGCCACCCAAGCCTTGGCTTTTGCCTCACACATTAACATAAATAAGCATACCCATTACCATTCATGCCTCAACTACACTCCATCAGAGCATCTTTTCCAACCATCGTTTGGCTGTAGAGTCTGGAGTTTAGCAAAAGTTCACAAAAGATTCTGTCAGAATCAATTATGGCACTTAGATAAAGAATATTGCATATTTTATTATTTTAGAGTACATGCTGCAAAAACTTTATATCATGTATATATCATAGATGTTTTCAGAGCACCATATATTAAATATTTACCAGCACATATCTGTATAAAATACTACAGAATTAAGTTAAACATTCAGTTAAAAGACAAACCTACCAAAATCAAAAGAGATTTATCAAAAAAAAATAAAAACATAACGGTGGTGCAATATATCAAGTTACCTGTTACTACATAGCACATTAATAGGTTAACTATAAGGAAGTTGTAAAGACAAATCTTTATCTGCGTCCATATTTATTTTTAGGAGGATATAGAAACCAATAATAGTAAGAGATTCACTCAACTGTCTGGGTAAGTCTGTTTGTTAGAGCCGATGGCTGGGAGTCCCAGCATGACTGGGTGCTGTGGTCGTGCGCCCGAGTCAGCAGAGGGGACCAGCAGGCTGGAGACTCACAGAGGAGTGGGTGGTACCTTGAGGCAGAGTTTCTCTTTCTGGAAACCTCAGTTCCTGCACCAAAGGCTTCAACTGACTGGACGAAGCCCATCCACATGAGGGGTCATCTCCTCCTCTAAAGTCACCTGGTTGGATGAGGCCCACCCACATTAGGGAGGCTCATTTCTCACTAAATTGAACTGAGTGCAGATGCTGAGTCCGCCTGTGAAATCCCTCTATAGCAACAGCCAGGCCTGGGTTTGACTGAACCAAACACTGGATGCGGCACCCTGTCCTCCATGTCCCCACTGAAATCCACAAAGGAGCAGGAACTCTTCCCACACCTTTTCTGACCCTCCTGCAAGGCATGGGCTTGAGGGGTGGGCTGTCAGCACGCCGAGCAGTCTGACTTCTGCTTTTGCCATTTACCAGCCTGGGATCTGGGTAAGGGTTTTGTTTGTTTAAGGGCTCTGAGAATTGAATCAGATAGCCTAGGCAGAGGTTCCGTGTGGTCTCATATCTACTGTCAGAGTAAATACACAACAAACCATGCAATATAGGAACTTGAAATGAGAGGCAAAACTATTGAAAGGCAGGAAATAAAATTATCTTCATTACCTGAGCATGTGAGTTATGTGTGATTGTTTCACTATGCCAAATGATCAAGTAAAAATAACCAGCTGGAATAAATGAAATTAGCAAAATATTAGGTAGACAAATGGTATACGATGTTTCCATATTAAAACTTACGTCAAACTACAATGACCATTTGAATATATCATGGGAAAAGAGAATAGGATTCATCAAACAAAAAGTATCAAGAAATGAGTCAGACCCATGTGAGAAAACTATTTTAGAATTGATGTATACAGAAGAGTTGAACTTGTATGCGAAATTGAAAATATGTAGGTTGTTTTAAATTAAGTAGTTAGCATAGGGACTATTTGGGAGGCAAATGTGACAAAATGTTACTAAGTATTTACCTGGATAGCTGAAAAAACTCTCTCTCTCTCTCTCTCTCTCTCTCTCTCTCTCCCTATCTCTGGAAAAAGATAATTTACTCTAGAAGATTGTGAAACATTTTATAAGACTGTTACTATTAAAATCACTACTAGAGATTGACTTGATGTCAAAACATACAAATGAAGAAAGTGAATACTAATACTAGATTAAAATTACTAGAAAAGGGCGGGCCATGGTGGCTCAGCAGGCAAGAATGCTTGTCTGCCATGCCAGAGAACCTGGGTTCGATTCCCGGTGCCTGCCCATGTAAAAAAAAAAAATACTAGAAAAAGTGACATGATTAATCTCCAGCTGCAAAAGGACTTCCAAAACACCTAAGTTTTTGATGAAATACCAGCAATTTCAGACACACGCACGTGTGCACACACACAGATACATTTGATCAGATAAACAACACATGCACACATTGCAAGAACATTGTAACAAATATAATTAAAATTATCACTAACCAGTAAGAAAAATTACTGAGACTTTGATAGGATGGGTTGCAAAGAGCATGTACAGAGAGCAAATAGAAGGGTTTTGCAAGATGGCAGCACCCACAGGTCTACAACAAATAAGTGAATAAAATAATTAGGAAATAACATTTTTATCTATAAAGCTCCTTGTTCTGGTTTGGTAGCTGCTGGAATACAATATACCAGAAATGGAATGGCTTTTAAAAGGGAGAATTTAATGAGTTGCAAGTTTACAGTTCTAAGGCCGAGAAAATGTCCCAATTAAAACAAGTCTATAGAAATGTTCAATCAAAGGCATCCAGGGAAAGATACCTCGGTTCAAGAAGGCCGATGAAGTTCAGGGTTTCTCTCTCAAGCGAGAAGGCACATGGCGAACACAGTCAGGGCTTCTCTCCCAGCTGGAAGGGCACATGGCAAATATAGCGTCATCTGCTAGCTTCTTCTCCTGGCTTCGGTTTCATGAAGTTCCCCAGGAGGCATTTTCCTTCTTCATCTCCAAAGGTCACTGGCTGGTGGACTCTCTGCTTCATAGTGTTGCTCTCTCTGAAATCTCTTCTCCAAAATATTTCCTCTTTTATAGGACTCTAATAAACCAATCAAGATCCACCCATTTGGGTGGAGTCATGTTGTCCCTTAGTCCAGTTTAACAACCACTCTTGACTAAATCACATCATCCAGGGCGATGATCTGATTACAGTTTCAAACATATAGTATTGAATAGAGATTATTCTACCTTTATGAAATGGGATTTATATTAAAACATGGCATTTCTTAGGGGGCATGCTTCCTTTCAAACCAGCACACTCCTCAATTTAAAAAAAATGAAAATAGCAGTGGAGGCCAGACTGTGCCAAAATGGCTACTTGTATTTTACTATCATATTTGTGCATTCGCTTTAACATTTTCATAATAGGTATTTTACAAATTATGCAATTAATTTTCATTTCAGCTAAAAGTGAATCACAAGTAAACTCTGCTTTTATTTATTTTTCTCACCAAGCATTTTATTTTGTGTATATATGTCCACATATGTATATCTGTTATATATGTCCACATGTGCACATGCGTATATACATATGCATATGTATTAGCACTAATTGTAGGTGTATACTATATATTTCTAAATATGTTCTCTATAAGGAGAACTCTCTGTATATTTCTATATCTTCTCTGCAAATAGAATTCTAAAAGTTTCCATAGCAAACAGAAATCTTACAGAATATTTCATTCTTATCTTGCCTTTTTGGGCTTAACAGCCCATAATTCCCATTTTTGCCTTTAACAGTGCGACGAAATGCCATTTTGTGAATATGTTTTCAGAACCGTCCCTGAATGCTGTCTGTTTGGGCTCCTTTGCGGCCTGTCCCACAGTGAAGAACCTTAGACACGTGTCCTTTAGCACATCTGTGTCAGGACTGACCAGGGCTGGCCCAGGGTCCCCTCCCGGGAGCGGTCACTGCGCCCGCACAGCTTCTCGGGTGAGCTGGGCCTCTGCCCTAAACGGCCCCGTTGTGAGGAGGCAGGTCCTACAGGGTCACACATGACGATGACATGCAAGTGACATGGTCCACACACCACCGTCCCCTGTGCCCAGCGCTCGTGGAAAGTGGACGTGGAAACGAGGCTGACCCAGATGAGCCCAGCAGGGACATGGGGCAGTTTCTCTTCTCGGGAGCACAGCACCTGCAAAATGGCCCGCAGACTTGCAAATTCCACACCCGAAAGACACGGGTTTTCGCCCTTCTGCACAGCCCCCCAATCCTCGAGCTCACTTTTGAGTCTTGTGATAGATGTAATTGTTCTCACTCCGTAATTATCGGGTCTGTCAAATTTCCTAGTCGGACTTTGGGTGCAATGGATTTCACCTCATCTAAATGAAACCCAAAAGCTTTCTTATTGCTACTTACTTTACTTTGAAAACGAATACAACAGACAAGAAACAGAGCTGTACAAATTAAGATAATAAAATTCATACTCCCATCAACATGAAGAGGTGAGGTTGAACAATATTTTCTTCGCTCTGATAATGAGAGTTAATCTTATTTTCTCTTTAAGAAACAGGACCTTCATCTTATTAAAAATAAATATTTTATACATGTTTTCATAATTTCCCTCATAACTGCTTGCTGTTGGAAGTGTTCATACGCACAGACCTTTATCCATTTGGGTCTGGTTACAGAATGTGATTATTTCTTCATTGAAGTTGTTTCATCCCACTGTGCGTTAATACTTTGAATTTGTGTCATTAATTTCATACCTGACCCTGAGCTATATTTTTATTACATTAAGGAGTTCTGGAATAGATTGTGTTCAATTAAAAATAAACATTAGAACAAAAATTCTAACCTACACTCTACTGAAAGTTTTTTTTCTATTTCATTTATAAATGTTTGTCTTTAAAAACATGCTCGTCAAAAGATCTCATGTAAACTTTTTATATAAAGAGGTTAAAAGGAATCCCTACCTCCTGGGATGAACTGACATTATGACTTCAGGCCTGGCCACTGTCGAGCCCAAATGCAGCTGCCCAGCATAAGCTCCTTATTTGATTTTCACTGAGATTTCCTTGGAAACCTCCTTTCCCGACACCCACTATTGGCACTCGCCCTTCCCCAGGGGAGCCTGTCAATCTAAACCTCAAGGGTCAGGCAACTCTGCAGAAACCCTCCCAGCACTTCACTTACCCGGATTTCCCTTCTGGCTTCTGAGCTGCTGTGTGCACAGCAGAGGCAGGCGAGGGCCAGGCGGCCAGGTGAGAGGCCTGGGGAGATGTGGGGAGCTCTACGAGGGGCCAGGCAGAGCCGGACGTCTTTGAGTCATCACTTCTGTGCGGTTCAACCCCTCAGGTAACCCCGCAGAGGCTGCACCTGCTGCAGAGCACAGGTTCTGTAAAGCAAAGGCTTGACTCTACTTTTAATCAGTGTATCTACAGGACTTGTGGCATGCGAGTGGCCAAAGCCACTCGGTTTTACCTCCCCTTATCCTTCAAACCTGCCATGCCGGTGGTCTCTGCCTTGTCCCTGCATGACGACACAGCTTTCCAGGCCTGTCCCTAGTCAGCACTCTCTCCCTTTGCTCCATCGGCAGCCACGTTCTCACACAGACCACCTAGAACCCGGGAGCCCACCGACCAGCCCACTGGGGCCTCTCACTGTAGGATCCTCTCCTAGCTTTGCTTTCTGAGATCTGCTCTCCACCCCTTAGCCAAAAGCCCCCGTGTAAGTGGGGTATCGTCACCAGGCAAACCCTGGTTTGTGGTTCCAGCTCAACCACCTCTGTGGGCCTCAAGATCACCAGTCGCCATGGAAACCACCCACACATCCACCTGGAAAGCAAGTTCCTGCAACTTCACCCCCCTCCCCCCGCACATGGGGCTCACACAATTGCTCTTTCTGGGGGGGAAGCAGGGGGTGGTCAGGGATTAGTTTCTAAACCAGCTTCTGTTTTCCCTGTACTAAGTGCCTTTTAAGCCGGCCCCTGAAGCTGTTATGTACCCCAGAGAAGGCCATGTTCTTTTATTCCATTCCTGAGGGGCAGACCCGTTGTGGGTGGGACCTTTAGACGAGGTTGTTTCAGCTGAGCTGTGACCCAGACTATTCAAAGCAGGTCTTGAGCCTCTTACCAGAATCCTTTATGAGAGGACAAAACCCATACAGAAGCTAAGAGATGGAATTAAGAGAAGCTCACAGAAAAAGCCCCAGGGAAGTAAGAGACAAGGACACACCTGGAGAAGCCAAGAAAGACAGAAGCAAAAGGAGAGAAACGTGCAGCCAGAAGCTGGAAGCAATGAAACCCGAGATAGAAGGACCAGCAGATGCCAGGCATGCGCCTTCCCCTGTGACAGAGGGGTCCCGGAAGCTGGCAACCTGTCTTCAGAGTCCAGGTATAGTCCTGTTGATGCCTTGAGAGGGACATTTTCATGGCCTAAGAACTGTAAATTGTAAATTAATAAATGCACATTTAAAAGCCAATCCGTTTCTGGTGTATTGCATCCTGGCAGCTTTACCAAACCGAAACAACCCCCTTATCCAATGCCAGCCTTCCTTTTAACAAGGAGCTCAACCAGATAACCCTCGTTTGCAATAACAACACCCTTCGCACCCAGAGTGGGGACGTTCAGCAGACACCCTCGGAGGGCTTCACCCAGACTTTGGCTGCAGGTGCCCGTACCACCTTGGATGAGGGCAGGGCAGGAAGTTAGCCCGTGGTGTGGACATAGATGTGCTTGGCTCACTGCTTTCTGCCAGAAGAGAAGCGAGCTTGTGCGCATTCTGAGCACAGCCCCCGTGGCGTGATGCTTTGGCTTGTGGGAAGGAGACACAGATGGTCCTGCCCCACATTCTAATTGGCTCTAGGGTGTCACACCTCCGTCTTCAGGTGATGGGCTCCTCTGTTAGAATTTCTGCCAGCCTTGGTTCTGGGGCAGGTGGATGAAGTCGCAAGAGTCGAGGAGGGCCGAGCTTGCAGGCTGTGCTGTGTGAGGCGGTGGGGCCACGGGAGCTAGGTGGAAGGGTGGGGAGGACAACGGTGGGCCTGGTCTGGTGGCTCGTCTTTGCTCTTTAGGCACTGGACGCCCTTTGCAATCACGGCGCACTGGCTCAGCTTTGCAGACACTTGGGATCCTGCTGCTGGTGCTGAGCAAGGCAGAGTGGAGGCGAGACGTGGGACTCAGGCCAGGCATGACACGGAGGAGTGGTTTGGATGTCTGTGCTCCAGGCTCTGCCCTCAGTCCTCAGGACTGCTTCCCAGCTCCACTGCTTAATGGGGCAACTCTCATTTGCGCAACAATGGTGGGGCTGGGCCTGGCACACAGGACCCCAAGATGAACCTCACAGATGGTTTCCAAGAGAACCCCAAGACCAATGTCTTCAGATCGTCCCAACGAGAACTTGAGCCCAACATCACCAGATGATCCAAACAGAACCTGAGACCAGCATCACTAGTTAGTTCCCAAGACCCCACTAGATGGTCCCAAAGAGAGCCCTGAGAATAATGATACTAGGTGGTCCCAAAGAGAACCCCAAGAGAATATCACTAGTTAGTCCTATAGAGAGCCCCAAAACTCCACTAGATGGTTTCTAAGAGAACCCCAAGACAACATCACCATATGGTCCAGCCCCCACTGGATAGAGACAGGTTGGTTCTGGTTACTTACTTTCTGCCGAGTGTCCCTAAAACATTAGTTTGTTGAAGCAACAGAGTAAATTTATTATTTTAAATCTTGGTGGGATATGTTGAAAATTATTCTTCTCTTGAACATAATTATTTAATATTCCTCTTAGAAATCTTCCATTTTCACAGCAGCAAAATAAATTTTAAAAATGAATGGAAGTCATTCAGATAATTGTGGGAAATCTTGGTGCCCGATTTAAGCCCCCTTGGCAGTGTGATGTGGTCCACCATAGCCCATAGTTGCTGCCCACTGCCCATCCCACGCCCCTGTCCACTGCCCTCCCC
>PVIY010041357.1:0-21700 GCA_004026745.1 Myrmecophaga tridactyla
AGTCTCATTGTGAAAGCTATATCATTGTTCAATCATCATCAAGAAACATGGCTACTGGAACACAGCTCTACATTTTCAGGGAGTTCCCTCCAGCCTCTCTGCTACATCTTGAACAACAAGGTGATATCTACTTAATGCATAAGAATAACCTCCAGGATAACCTCTCGACTCTGTTTGGAATCTCTCAGCCATTGACACTGTCTCATTTCACTCTTCCCCCTTTGGTCAAGAAGGTTCTCTCAATCCCTTGATGTTAATTCTCAGCTCATTCTAGGGTTTTTTTCAATCCCTTGATGCTGAATCTCAGCTCATTCCAGGATCTCTGTCCCATGTTGCCAGGAAGGTACACATCCCTGGGAGTCATGCCCCACGCAGAGAGGGGTAGAAATTTGACTTTTGAAGACATTCACAGTTAGAGTACAATCCTGTTCCCCAGAAAAACCATGCCCTGATCTTGTGGGGCAGATCTGTTGTTGGGTGGGACCCTTTGATTAGGTTATTTGCATGGAGATATGACCCCACCCATTGAAGGTGGGTCCTAATCCACTTACAAGAGTCCTTTAAGAGCAGAGAGATGATAGATGCGTGGAGACAGAAAATGCCCTGGGAGATGCTAAACTAAGAGATGAAATCCCCAGCTTGCCACAGAAAAGCAAGAGAGGACCCTCAGACACTTAGAGGAGGAAAACACCCCAGGAGAAACCAGAGGGACTCATAGGAGCTGAGAGAGACATTTTGAAACAAAACCAAGAGAGAAGGGCCAGGAGACATCGCCATGTACCTTCCCATGTGACAGAGAAACCCCTGTCACAGTCAGCTTTCCTTGAGTAAAGGTATCCTCTTGTTAGTACCTTAATGTGTACATTTTCATTGCCTTAGAATTGTTAATTTGTAACCTAATAAATCCCCTTTGTAAAAGCCAATCCATTTCTAGTATATTGCATTCCAGCAGCATTAGCAAATCAAAACAAATTATGTCCCAAAAAGGGAGAGAGGGTTATAAGAACATAGTTTATATATGCTATTGAAATTGTTAAATTGATATCAAAGCAAACAAGATTGTTATACCATTAAGATGTTAAATTTAAGCCCCATGCTAACCACAAAGGGAATAGAAGAGAAGATACAAATTCACAGAGTAAGAAAGTAGAGTTCAGGCTACCAGGAATGGAGGGTAGGTACAATGGGGAGTTAATGCAAAATGAATATAGGGTAAGGACAACCAATTCAATAGGCTGGACCCTCAATCTTGGGGCTCACCCCTATGAGACTTATTCCTATAAAGGAGAGGCTAAGCCTACTGATGATTATGCCTAAGAGTCACCCCCAGAGAGTCTCTTGTTGCTCAGTGCAACCTTTCTCTCTAAGCCAACTTGGCAGGTGAACTCACTGCCCTCCCCCCTACATGGGATATGATTCCCAGGGGTCTAAATCTCCCTGACACCTGACTCCCGGGGATGTACCAAGACTGGGCATTATCAAAATGAGAAAGTTTTTTTGACCAAAAGGGTGATGAGAGAAATGAGACAAAGTTTCAGTGGCTGAGAGATTTCAAGCAGAGTCGGGAGATTGCCCAGGAGGTTATTCTTACGCATTATATAAGAATTTTAGTTTATGCTGTGTTGATGTGGCTAGAGGGAAGTACACAAAACTGTTGAACTGTGTTACAATAGTCTTGATCTTTGAAGACAGCTGTATAACTATATAGCTTCAATATGACTGTAATTGTGAAAAATTTATCCAGGGTATGGACAGATGAGTGAAAAAAAAAAAGGATAAAAAATGAATAAATGATAGGTGAGTGGGTGATAAAGGGTAAAAAAATACATATATTGAATACTATAGGTCAATGAGAGGGAGGAGTAAGAGTATGGGTAGTATTAGTTTTTTTTTTTCTTTTTATTTCTTTTTCTGGAGTAATGCAAATGTTCTAAAAATGATCATGGTGAAAAATACACAACTATTTGATGATATTTTGAGCCATTGATTATATAATGTGGTTGGAGTATACGTGTGTGGGTATTTCTCAACAATGTATATATTTAATGAATATAGGATTTCTGTTTGGAGTGAAGGGAAAGTTTTAGGAATGGATGATGGTGAGGATATGGCAATATTGTGAATGTGATTAATGCCACCGAGTGATATACATAGGAGAAGTTGGGTTGGGAAGATCTATATTGTATACATATATATCCACAATTTTAAACAAAGAGATAATGAAAGAAATAATGACAGTTAAATGCAATGCATGATTCTGGGTGGAGTCTAAGAATGACAGGAAAAAGGCTCCAAATTTAATTCCTAAGACATAAAAATTGGAATATAGAATGTAAACTTTACATATGCTAAAGTTCTTGAATTTGATAACTGCACTTAAGGTGATTATATATGTGAGTATCCTTGTTCATAGGAAATATCCATGGAAGTGTATGTTCAAGGAGTATGATAGGAACAACCTGCTCTCAAATTTTCAGAAAATAGATAGATAGATAGATAGATAGATAGATAGATAGATAGATAGATAGATAGATAGATATTGTGATACAGTAAAGGTGACAAAATGTTAAAATTGGTAGATCTGAGTACCTGAAGGGGTTTGTATATGTTTGAGTTTTCTGCATGGGGGTTTTATTATTATTGAAACTTTCCTATAGGCCTGAAATTTTTTCAAAATACAAGGTTTTAAGAAGCATGACCCAAGTATATGCTATATATATATGAGACTTACCTAAAATTCAAAGACACAAGAAGTTTCAAAGTGAAAGAATGGAGAAAAATATACCATGCAAATAGCAGCCAAAAGAGTTCAGGAAAAGCTATACTAATATCAGATAAAATTGACTTTATTTGAAAAACTGCTACAAGGGACAAAGGTCATTATATATATATATCATTACATAATGATAAAGGGGTCAATTCATCAAGAAGACATAACAATTAGGAATACATACGTACCTAGTAGTAGAGCTCCAAAATATATGGAGCAAATACTGACAGATTTGAAACGAGAAATAGACAATTTTATATTGATGGTAGGAAACTTTGATACACCACTGTCAATAATGGATAGAACTTCTAACAGAAGATCACTGAGGAAATGGAAAATTGAATGATACCATAACAGACATATAGACTATTTCATCCAACAACAACAAAATACATTCTTCTCTAGTATACATAGATCAGTCCCTAGAATAGACCGTATGTTATATCACAAAACAAGTTTCAATATATTGAAATCATACAATGTATTTTTCTCATCCACAATGGAATGAAGCTAGAAAGCAATAACAGAGTGAGAAATGGAAAATTCACAAGTATGTGGAAATTAAACAACATACTCAAACAACCATTGGATTACAGAGGAAATCAGAATTGAAATTCTTAAGGTAAATTAAAATGAAAATACAACATACCAAAACTTATGGGATGCAGCAAATGCTGTGCTGAAAGGGAAATTAATAGCTTTTTTAAGTGGTTACATTAAAAAAGAAGAAAGATCTCAAATCAGAGACCTAGCCTCAGAACTTGAGAATCTAGAAAAAGAAAAGCAAATTAAACCCAGTGTGAGCAGAAGGAAGGAAATAACAAAGATTAGAGCAGATAGAAAATGAAATTGAGAATAAAAGTACAATAAAGAGAATCAACAAAATCAATAAACCTTTAGCTGGAGTGACAAAGAAAAAAAAGAAGACACAACTAAAATCAGAACTAAAAGGGGGGACATTATTACCAACCCAACAGAGATATGAAAGATTATAAAAAGATCTATAAAACACTAAACAACAAATTAGGTAATCTAGATAAAATGGATAAATTCTTTAAAACACAAAAACTACTTACACTGACTCAAGAAGAAATAGAAGAGATTAACAGACCAAGTAAAAGGATTGAATCAGTCATCAAAAACCTCCTAACAAAGAAGTTGTGCAGATTTTCTATTTGGAATGATGGAAAATTTTGGTAATGGATGGTGGTGATGGTAGCACAACATTGTGAACATAATTAACTGCCCAGGACCAGATGGTTTCACTGGTGAACTTTATCAAACATTCCCAGAAGAATTAACATCAGTCCTTGCTCAAACACTTCAAAAAAATTGAAGATGAGGGAACACTTCCTAACTCATTATATGAGGTCAGCACCACCCTAATACCAAAGGCAGATAACGATACCATAAGAAAAGACAATTACAGAAAAGAAGAATACAGTGTTGCTTATGAATATAGATGCAAAAATCCTCAACCAAATCCAACAGCACATTAAAATAATTCTGCACCATGACCAAGTGGGATTTTCAGGGTGGCTTAACATAAGAAAATCAGTTAATGTAATACTTTAATAGAGTGAAGGAAAAACCATGTGATTATCTCAATAGATACATAAAAGGCAGTTGAAAAATCCAGGACCTCTTCTTGATAAAAAACACTTGGAAAACTAGGAATAGAAAGAAACATCCTCAACATTATAAAAGGTACATATGAAAAACTTCCAGCTAACATCATATTCAATGGTGAAAGACTGAAAGTTTTCCTATAAGATCAGAACAAGAAAGGGATGCCCACTGTCTCCACAAAGGGTAGGGAATAGAAAATTAATAATTAATTGTACAGAGTTTCTATTTGAGATGATGGAAACATTTTGGTAATGGATGATGGTAATGGTAGCACAACATTGTGAATTTAATAACACTGAATTATGTATGTGTATGTAGTTAGAAGAGAAAATTTTAGGTTGCATATATGTATTGGTTTGCTAAAGCTGCTGGAATTCAATGTACAAGAAATGGAATGGCTTTTATAAAGGGGTTTATTAAGCTGCAAGATTACAGTTCTAAGGCTATAAAAATGTCCAAACTAAGGCATCCAGGGAAAGATACCTTGACTCAAGAAAAGCTGATGACATTTGGGGTTATCTGTAAGCTGGAAAAGTACATGGCAACGTCTGCTCGCTTTCTCTCCGGCTTCTTCAAACATCTTCCCCAGGGGCATTTTCTTTCTGCATCTCCATAGGCTTCTGGCTGTGTGGCCACTCCAGTTTTTTCCAAAATGGTTCCCTGTTGAGGGACTCCAATAACTGACCCCAACTTGAATGGGAGGAGATACATCTCCATGGAAACTACCTAATCAAAAAGGGTAGGTCATATCTTCATGGAAACAACTTAATCAAAAAGATCTCACCCTACAATATTGAGTCAAGATTAAAGAACATGGCTTTTCTGGGGCATACAACCATTTCAAACTGGCACAGCATATGTAAAAAATAACAACTGCTGGAGAGGATGAGTTAAAATAACAACACTTGTTCATTGTTGTTTGGAATGTAAATGGTGCAGCCACTGTGGAAAAGTTTTGTATGTGACCTGGAAATCCCACTTCCAGGTATATACCCCCAAATAAATGAAAGCAGATACATGAGCAAATATGTGAACACCAATGTTCATAGCTATGTTATTCGCAATTGCCAAGAGATGGAAGTAACCCAAGTGTCATCAACCACTGAACAGATGAATAAAATATGGTGTGTGTGTGTGTGTGTGTGTGTGTGAAATTCAATATTATTCACTCATTCAGGAGTGAAGTTGCGATACATGCAACAATATGGATGAACCTGAAGACATCATGTTGAGGGCAATAGACCATACAAAAGGACAAATGTATGATCTCACTATTATGAAATTATTAGAATAAACAAATTCATAAATCAGAAACTATAATACAGGTTACTTAGGAATGGAGTGGGGATAGGGATTTGGCAGTTAATTGGTACAGAGTTTCTCTTTGGGGTGATGGAAATGTTTTGACAATGCATGGTAATGATGGTAGTACAACATTTTGGATGTCACTGACACCACTAATTATATATTTGAATGTTGTATTAGTCAGGGTTCTCTAGGTGAGCAGAACCAACAGGAGATAACTGTAAATATGAGATTTTATAAAGATGTCTCATGCAACTATGGGGAGTCAAAATTCCATAGGGCAGGCTGCAAGCTTGCAACAGTGATGAAGGTCTTTGATGAATTCCCTAGTAGAGGCTGGCTGGCTGAAGTAGAGGCAAAAGTTCTCTCTTTCACTGCTGAAGTCATCACCTCTCCCTTAAAAGTCTTCAGCTGATTGGATTCTTTCATTGCAGAAGACACTCCCCTTAGTTGATGATAGATGTAACCAGCTATAAATGTAATCAACTGACTGATGATTTGAGTCCACAAAATGTCCTTGCAGTAGCAGTTAGGCTTGCCTGACCAGACAACTGGATACTATCACCTGACCAAGTTGACACATGAACCTAACCATCACAGTCCACTCCTTGTAAATTTGGCAGCTATAATTACTTAAACCATACTTACTCTCTAAATAGAACACAAGCAGACATATTTTTCACCTAACAATACTCAACTGTCCTACATACAACTGGAAATAAACTAAATCTCTCCAGAATAGGGTGCAAGTCCTTTGATAACATTTGCTCTTAAACTTGATATCCTATAACTTAAATGAACAATACAACTTATGTCATATGATAATGGAATAAGATAGAGAAGAAAAGAAAGATATTTGCTTTATGTACAAATACAAACATACTCATAGCAAAGCAAGAAAAATATTCATGCCATCACAGTCCTCATTTCTGTAACTGGTCACATGGTCGTACTTCATATTTATCACTACCTTCTTCCACTATCATTCCATGTTCCCTTTACCCTCAGCAAACACTTCAGATATCTATGGGTCTTCTCCTAGTAGGATGTGATGGTTAGGTTCTGGTGTCCACTTAGCCAAGTGCTTGTGCCCAGTTCTCTGGTCAGGCAAGCACTGTCCTGACTGTTGCTGCAAGGATATTTCATGGCTGGTTGATAAACCAGAAGGTTAGTATATTAAATCATCATTCAGTTGGTTGCATCTGTGGCTGATTATATCTGCATTCAACTGAGGCCTCCTACCAATGAGGTAATCCAATCAGTTGAAGGCTTTTAAGGAAGAAGAGAGATTTGTTCCCTGCTTCATCAGCCAATGAGCCTCTTCTGTGGAGTTCGTCCATACACTTCATTATACCTGCCAGCTTCACAGCCTGCCCTATGGATTTTGGCCCCCCATTCCCCTGGTTGCACAAGACACCTTTATAAATCTCATATTTACAGATATCTCCTGTTGATGTGTTTCTCTAGAGAACCCTGACTAATACAGCTTGGTACAAGCAGTGGTGTAGTCCTTGAGAAACAGAATCTTAAAAACAGTTTTTTGCAATTGGTTTTCTACTCTGACATGACTCAGAGGCAGTATGATTTTGTTTCCAATAATCAAGATGGCACTGACAGGGTGAATTGACAAAAGAGATACTCAAAATATCACCATTAGATTATGCTGATTGTACACTTATATGAGACAAGGCTCTGGGTGAGAGTGTTTGACATTTTCACGGAGTTTTGTGGAATTAAGAAGTATAATGATGTTGTCTGGTTGTTATTAGATATGCTAGATACAATGATGAAGGAAAGGGATGAACGGAAGGTTTCAAATTTGCAACGTAAGCACTGTATGAATGATGTAAGTTTCCATGTTTGTTCTGAAAGAAAATATTATTTCTGGTGGTTACAGACTTGAGATCTCTGAAAACCAGAAACAGAGCCTCATTGTGCTAATAGCAGATTTACAACATGAACTAAAATCTCTGTTAAAGTAAGGGCTTTGATTGGAAAAAAAAAATGGGATCCTAAAACATGCGATAGAGATATATGGCTTGATAAAGAATGTGATGGGGAGATGAAATCATTGGAATCTGTTGAACCTTTTCTAGATAGACCTGTAATGGACTGCCTTGAGAAACAGCTTCCAAGATTCCAGTATTCCCAGAGGAATCTACCATCCAACGTCCACCTAATGAGATTAACCCATCAGTGCCTCCTAACCCTGTAACCATGTCCCCTGGAGAAAAAGCTCTCATTCCTCTGTGTGCAGAAGCTAATCCTGTTTCATCAGATGAAGCTGCAAGGGAATGCCCTGTGGAAATTGACTTGAAAGACACTGTTAATTCTTTTAAAGACCCACCCACACCACCCCCCTTTTATTAGAAACATATAACTAGACTAAAATCCCAACAGACCCTGAAAGGTGACATACAAAGTGTGAGCCATAAGGAGGTATCCTATACTCCAAAATAACTGCATGAGTTTTCCTATCTATATAGACAGAAGTCAGGGGAATATGTGTGGAAGTGGATATTAAGGCTGTGGGGTAAGTGTGGAAGGAATATAAAGTTGGATCAGGCTGAATTTATTGATATTGGCCCACTAAGCAGAGAGTCTGCATTCAGTGATATAGCTTGAGGGATTAGAAAGGGTGTTAACAATTTGTTTGGATGGTTGGCTGAAATGTGAATCAAAAGGTGGCTAACATTATCTAAGCTAGAAATGCCAGAACTGCCCTGGTATAATGTAGATAGGGTGATCCAGAGGCTTAGAGAGATTGGAACATTAAAGTGGAATTATCATGGAAGATCTCCTTACACACCCCAGGAATGACCTGAGGACACATTTTTCACCAGAACCTTGAGAAATAAAGTCTGGAGACTAGCTCCATCATCCCTGAAAAGCTCTGTAGTTGTCCTTCTCTGTAGATCAGATATTACCGTGGAAACTGCAGTCACTGAGCTGGAATCCTTAAACACAATGGAGATGATCAGATCCTGAGTTGGCAGAAGCCATGTGGTGACAATTAATTACCATAGACAACGTGGACATCGTCACCATAATAGGCAGCAGATTCAAAGCAGCAGTCAAAATAACTGACTTGTAGAGACTTCTGGCATTAGCTTGCAGATCATGGGGTACCTAGAAATAAAATAGATAGTCAGTCTAAATTCTTGCTTGAGATGTATAAGCAGAAGAATTCTAGGGCAAGTGAACAGAAGTCTAACTTGAATTACAAAACAGAGTCACAGGTCCTTAATCAACTCCCAGTCTTGAGACAGTTTACAGACCAAGGGCACCTTGAATAAGGGGAGGACCAGGCACCCTTAGGGAAAGGCCCTTTTACACTGCCCAAAACTTACACTGTCAGTCTTCCTCCCAGCCTCCCCCAAGGAGACCTTCAGACCTTTACCAGGATGACTGTGCACTGGGGAAAAGGAAATGATCAGGTATTTGCAGGATTATTGGACACTGGCTCAGAAGTGACACTAATTCCAGGAGACCCAAAACATCATTCTGGTCCACAAATCAGAGTAGGGGCTTAAGGAGATCAAGTGATCATTGAAGTTTTTGCTCAGGGCTATCTCACAGTGGGTGCCCAGACCCTTCTGTGGACATTTCCCCAGTTCCAGAATGCATAATTGGAATCAACATACTCAGCAACTGGCAAAATCACCACATTGGTTCTCTGACCTGTGGACTAATGGGTATTATGGTAGGAAATGTCAAGTAGAAGCCACTAGAACTGCCCATATCTAGCAAAATAGTGAATCAGAAGCAATACCAGATTTCTGGAGGAATTGCAAAGATTAGTGCCACTCTTAAGAACTGGAAGGATGCAGGGGTGGTGATTACCACCACATCCCCATTCAACTCTCCTTTTTTGACCTGTGCAAAAAACAGATGGGTCTTGGAGGATGACAGTGGATTATTGTAAACTTAACCAGGTGGTACTCCAATTGCAGCTGCTATTCCAGATGTGGTATCATTGCTTGAGCAAATCAACACATCTGCCTGATATGCAGTTCTTGATCTGGAAAATGCTTTTTTCTCAATAGCTACCAGTAAGGACCACCAGAAACAGTTTGCATTCAACTGGCAAGGCCAACAGTATAACTTCACAGTCCTGCCTAAGAGGTATAGCAACTCTCCAGCCCTGTGTCACAATCTTGTCCACAGGGACCTTGATCATTTCTCCCTCCTGCAGGACATCACACTGGTGCATCACATTGATGATATCATGCTGATTGAATCTAGTGAACCAGAAGTAGCAACTACTCTAGACTTATTTGTAAGGCATTAGCATGTCAGGGGATGGGAATTAAATCCAACAAAAATACAGGGACCTTTTACCTCAGTGAAATTTCTCAGTGTCCCATGGTGTGGGGCATGTTGAAATATCCCTTCTAAGATGAAGGATAAACTGTTGCATCGGGCCCCTCCTACGACCGAAAACTAGCACAACACCTAGTTGGCTTCTTCAGATTTTGGAGACAACATATTCCTCATTTGGGTGTGCTACACCAGCCCATTTACTGAGTGACCAGAAAAAGTGCTAGTTTTGAATGCACACTGGATAAAGAACAGGCTCTGCAACATGTTCAGGCTGCTGTACAAGCTGCTCTCCCACTTGGGCCATATGATCAAGCAGATCCAGTGGTGCTGGAAGTATCAGCAGCAAATAGGGATGTGGTCTGGAGCCTTTGCAGGCCCCTACAGGAGAATCACAATGCAGACACTTAGGACTTTGGAGTAAAGCCCTACCATCGGCTGCAGATAACTACTCTCATTTAGAGAAACAGCTTTTAGCCTGCTACTGAGCCTTAGTAGAGCCTGAATGCTTAACCATGGGCCATCAAGTTACCATGAGACCTGAGTTGTCTATCATAAGCTGGGGGTTGTCTGACTCACCAAGTCATGAAATTGCATTCGAACATCAGCACTCCATCATAATATGAGATATACTCATCATATGTGATAGGGCTCAAGCAGGTCCTGAAGACACAAGTAAGTTACATGAGAAAGTAGCCCAAATGCCCATGGACCCCACTCCTGTCACATTATCTTCTCTTTTCCAGACCAGAGCTTTGTCCTCTTTGAGGGTTCCTTACAGTCAATTGACTGAGAAAGACAAAACTTGGGCATGGTTTACCAGTGGTTCTGCATAATATGCAGTTACCACCCAAAAGTGGACAGCTGTAGCATTACAACTCCTTTCTGGGATATCCTTAAAAGATAGGGGTGAGGGGAAATCCTCCCAGTGGGTGGAATTTTGAGCAGTGCACCTGGTTGTTCATTTTGTTTGAAAGGAGAACTGGCCAGTGGTGCATTTACATACTGGCTCATGGGCCATTGCTAATGGTTTGGTTGGATGATCAGGGACTTAGAAGGAGTATCATTGGAAAATTGGTGACAAAAAAGTCTGGGGAAGTGGTATATAGACAGACTTTTCTGAGTGGCAAAAGAACATGAAGATATTCATGTCCCATGTGGAATGCTCACCAGAGGGTGACTTCAGCAGAGGATAGAGTATGAGTCTATTCCAGTTAGAACAAATCACTGCCCCTTCCATGATGGAAGTGGCTCAATGTAATCAACCTGCCACCAGGTCACAAGCTGATCACCTTGGGGAATGGTGCCATGTCAGGGACTGAGTATGGGTCTCTGTTGCCGGCAGATTAGGCACTCAGCAGTGGCTGTAGCCAAGTTGGCCTTTGCCAGTGGAAGTTCATGTTGCTACCACCATTACCACTTTGTTCATGAGCCCATTAGGCAATGAGAGGAGTGGCTGGGGAATAGAGGCTGACTGTGTCCAGAGAATGGGTCATGTTATCCACCTGATTATTAAAATCTTCCTCTGCTGAAGTCACCCTCTGGTAAGCATTCACATAGAACACAAATACCTTCATGCTTTTTGCCCATTCAGAAAGTTCTATCCACATACCTCTTCCCCAGACCTCTTTGTCACCAATTTTCCAATCATGCTCCTTCCAAGTCCCTGACCATCTAGCCAAACCATGAGTCAGTATACAAATGCACTTCTAGCCAGTTTTCCTTCTAAGCAAAATGAACAATCAGGTGCACTGCTCAAAGTTCCACTCACTGGGAGGAAGTTCCCTCACCACTGTCCTTCAGGGTCATCCCAGAAAAGAGCTACAATGGTGCAGCTGTTCATATTCAGGTGGTACCTGCATATCATACAAAACCTTTGATAAACCAGGCAGAGTTTTCTCTTCCTCAGTCAACTGATTATAAGGAACATTCCAAGAGCTTTGGTCTGGGAAAGAGAAGGTAATGTGGCAGCAGTGGGAAGCCAGGGGCATTTGGGCCACTTTCTCATGTATCTTACTTGTGCCTAGAGGACCTGCTTGAGCTCTCTCTCATATATACAATTTCCATTTTATGATGGAGTGCTGCTGTTCACACCCAACTTTATGGCTTGGTGTGTCAGGCAAAACCTAGCTCATGATAGGCAACTCAGGTCTCATGAAAACTTGGTGACTCATAGTTAAGCCTTCAATCTCTACTAAGGCTCAGTAGTAGAGAGTAGTAAGCCAAAAGCTGTTTCTCAAAGGAGAGTAATTATCTGCAGAGGATGCCAAGGCTTTACTCCAGAATCCTAAGGGCCTGCATTGTGATTCTCCTATAGCGGCCTGCTAAAGGCTCCAGATAGCTTCTCTATTTGGCACTGCCATTTCTAGTACCTTTGGATCTGCTTGATCATATGGCCCAAGTGGCAGAGAAGCTTGCAGAGCAGCCGGGATTTGTCACAGGGACTCCTCTGTGTTCTGGTCCCCACTCAAAACTAGCAACTTTTCTGGTCATTTGATAACTAGGCCAGAGTAGCACACCCAAATGAGAAATATGTTGTCTCCAAAATCCAAAGAGGCCAGCTAGACACAGTCCCTCCTTTCTGGTTATAGGAGAAACCAGATGCAACAATTTATTCTTCATCTTAGAAGGGATATCTTGACATGTTCCATACCACTGAACACCTAGAAGTTTCACTGAGGTGGAAGGCCCTGTATTTTTGTTGGATTTATCTCCCATCCTCTAATGCAAATGTTTTACCAATAAGTCTAGGTAGTTGCTACTTCTTGCTTATTAGGGCCAGTCAACATGATTTCATCAATGTAATGGACTAGTATGATGTCTTGTGGGAGGGAGAAATGATCAAGGTCCCTGAGGACAATATAATGACATAGGACTGGAGATCTGATATACCCCTGAGGTAGGACAGTGAAGATATACTGCTGGCCTTGCCACTTGAAAGCAAACAGTTTCTCATGGTTCTTACTAACAGCTATTGAGAAAAAAGCATTTTCCAGATCTGTAGCTGCATATCAGATACTAGGGAATGTGTTGCTTTCCTAAAGCAATGAAACCACTACTGGAATAGCAGCTGCAATTGGAGTTGCCAAATGATTAAATTTACAGTAATCTGCTGTCACCCTCCAAGATCCATCTGTTTTCAGTACAGGCCAAATAGGAGAGTTAAGTGGGGGTGTGATAGGAATCACCACCCCTGCCTTCATCAAGTCCTTAAGAGTGACACCAATCCCAGCAATCCCTCCAGGAACCTGGTACTGCTTCTGATTGACTATTTTGCAGGTATGGGAGTGTTCTAGTGGCTTCCTTATGACGTTTCCTACCATATTAGCTCTCACTCCATGAGTCAGGGAACCAATATTGGGATTCTGCCAATTGCTGAATATATCTATTCCAATTATGCATTGCCAGAACTGGAGAAATGACCACATATTGGGTCTGGGGACCCAATGGAACCACTGTGAGAGGGACCTGAGGTAAATGTCCATCGATCACCTGGCCTCCATAAGCCCCTATACTGACTGGTGGACAAGAGTGACATTTTGGGTTTCCTGGAATTAATGTTATGTCTGAGTCGTGACATTTTGGGTTTCCTGGAATTAATGTCATGTCTGAGTCATTGTGTAATAATCCCCCAAATATTTCCAAAGTGCATAGTTACCCTGGTAAAAGTTCTAAGATCTTCTTGAGAAAGGCTGTGAGGAAGATTGACAGTATAAATTTTAGGCAGTGTTGCGGGGTCCTTCCCTTAATGTACCTGGCCTTCCCCTCATTCAAGGAGCTCTGGTAACTATCTCATGTCTTGGAAATTAAGGGACTGTGACTCTCTGTTTTTGTAATTTGTTAGACTTTTATTCACTTGACCTAGAATTCTTCTGCTTATACAGATCAAATAAGAATTTGGTAGATTGCCCATTTATTTTACTTCTAGGTACCCCATGATCTACTAGCTAAAATCTTAAGTCTGCAAGTCAGATTATTTTGACTGCCACTTTGACACTGCTGTCCATTATGGTAGTCATATCCACCTTGTTTTTGGTCATTAACTGCTCAGGATCTAAGCATCCCCATTCTGTTTAGAGAATCCAGCTCAGTGACAGCAGCTTCCACATATTTGACCTGCAGAGAAGGGTGACTACAAAGCTCTTCAGGAACAATGTAGCTGGTCTCACAAATGTATTCATCAAAGTCCTGGTAAAAGGTATGTCCACTGGACATTCCTGTGATGTGTGCAGAGGTCTTCCATGATAAATCCACTCTAACATTCCACTCTCTCTAAGCCTCTGGATCCCCTCATCTACATTATACTAGGGTAGTTCTGACATTTGACCTCATGTAATGGCCACCTTTTAATCCATGTATTCAACTAACTGTCCAAACAAATTGTTAACACCCTTTCTAATCCCTCAAGCTACATCACTGAATGCAGACTCTCTGCTTAATGGGCCAATATCAATAAATTCAGCCTGATCCAACTTCATATTCCTTCTGCACTTGCCCCACACCCTAATATCCATTTCCACACATATTCCTCTGACTTCTGTCTATATAGATAGGAAAACTCATGCAGTTATTTTGGAGTATAGAATACCTACTTATGGGCCACACTTTATACTTCACCTTTCAGGGTCTGTTGGGACTTCAGTCCAATTATATGTCTCTAATAAAAGAGGGGTGGTGTGGGTGGGTCATTAAAGAATTAACAGTGTCTTTCAAGTCAATTTCCACAGGGCATTCCCTTGCAGTTTCATTTGGTGAAACAGAATTAATCTCTCCAGAAAGAGGAGTGAGAGCTTTTTCCCCAGGGGAGGTGATTATAGGTTTAGCAGGCATTGAAGTGTTAATCTGTTTAGGCTGAGGTTTGGATGGCAGACTCCTCAGGAACATAGGAAAACTCTTTCCTCAGGGAAGTCTGGATATTAGGTGGGTGTTTCCTCAGAACAGGCTGGAGGTGGGATGGCTGTTTCTCCAGGGCAGATCATTACAGGTTTATCTAGCAAAGGTTTAGCAGAATCCAGGGTTTCAAAGTCCCCATTTTCATCATTATCAACCCATATGTCCCCACCCTAATTTTCAGGATCCCATTTTTTTTCCATTCAATGTGCTTACTTTATCAGCAGATATTCTATATTGAGAATTTAGTTTATTTTGCAAATCTACTACTCACACAATGTGGCTCTGTTTCTGGTTTTCAGAGATCTCAAGTCTGCAGCCACAGGAAATTAGATTTTCTTTCAGGGCACACATAGAAACTTTAACATCTTTCATATGGCATTTAAGTTGCAAATTTGAAACTTTCACCTTATCCCTTTCCCTCATAACTGTATCTAAGCACAACCAGCCAATGTCATTATGCATCTTAACTCCAGAAAACTGTCAAGATGTCAAAAACACTGTCACCCAGAATCTTGCCTCATATAAGAGTATGACTAGAAGAATCAAATGGTGATATTTTGTGTATCAGTTTTGCCAACTCATGCCATGAACTGTCAGTACCAACTTGATTATTGGAAATAGAGTCATTAATGCCTTAGAATCTAATCAGAGTAGAAAAGCAATGCAAAAACCCAGTTTTAAAATTGTTTCTTAAAATTCACTCCCAGTACCAAAGCTGTATTAGTAAGTGTTCTCTAGGGAAACAGAAACAACAGGAGATTTTTAAAAAAAACACTTTTTATTGTGAAATATATACACAAAAAAAGCATAAATTTCAAAGTACATTGTAACAAGTAGTAACAACAGATTTCAAAGTTTGATATAGGTTACAGTTCTACAATTTTAGGTTTTTCCTTCTAGCTGCTCTAAGACACTGGAGACTAAAAGAAATATCAATATAATGATTCAGCAGTCATGATTCATTTGTTAAATTCGATCTTCTCTGTTATGAGTCCGCCTTCTCTTTTGATCCTTCTCCCAATCTTTAGGGGTATTCAGGCTATGACCATCCTAACTTTTTCATGTTGGAAAGAGCTGTCAATAATATGGGATAGGGGAATGGAACTAATTGACGTTCTTTGGAGAGGTTGGTCCCTCTGCATTTCAGGACTTATCTGGCTTAGGAACCCATCTGGAGGTTGCAGGTTTCTGGAAAGTATCTTAGTGTGTGAAACTTTTGTACAACATCAGCCCTAGGTGTTCTTTAGGGTTAACAGGAAAGGCGTTCTTTAGGGTTAACAGAAAGGTTTGTTTGTGGTTTGACAAACTGTGGTAATTAGCAATATATAACTGAAGCTTGCATAAGAGTAGTCTCCAGAACAGCCTTTCTCTTTTTTTAAAATCTCTCAGCCACTGGTGCCTTGCTTTGATACATTCATTTCTTTTTCCTCTTTTGGTCAGAAAGGCATTGTCAACCCCACAGTACTAGGACCAGGCTCATACCTGGGAGTCAAGTGCCACATTGCGAGGGAGACTTTCACCCCTGGATGTCATGTCCCATGTTGGGGGAGGATAATGATTTTATTTGCAGAGTTGGACTTAGAGAGAGACTACATCTGAGCAAAAAAGAGGTTTCCTTGAAGTAACTCTTAGGCATAATTATAGGTAGGATTCCATCATATGTATACACCACAGTTTGCCATTCTACTTCTCAGACAGTATATCCTATGGCCACCTCTATCCATTGGGTATCATGTCTAATGTCCAAAGTTAACAATCCATGTCTCACATTATCCTCACTTAGTTGTAAAATCATCACCACTCTCAATTATAGACAATTTTCATTGCTCCAAAAAGAAAATTAACCAATAGATACACCATCACCAAATAGAAAGTACAAATCTCCCCTTAACTTTTTTTTTTCTACAAAGCAGTTTTATTGAGATAAATGCATATACTATGCAATCTATCTCAAGTGGGCACTTATTGTCTTCTAGTGTATTCACAGAATTGATACAAGACCACAATCAATTCCAGAACATTATCAACCTGACCAGGGTTCTTTTTATTATACAGTCCCATGGTTCATCCTCTGGCTTTCCTTCTAGTGACATACACAAACCTAAACTTTTCCTTTCAATTGTCTTCATACCTACATATCATTACTGTTATTTACACTCACTATATTGTGCTCCCATCATGCCTATCCATTTCCACACATTTACATTCAACATAATTGCATATTCTGCACAAATTAAGCATCAGGTCCCCATTCTCTGCCCTCATACTATCTTCTGGTGACCTAAGTTCTAGATATTAACACCATGTGCTTGCTAGTTGTATTTAGATCATATTAGTGAGATCACACAACATTTGTCCTTTTGCATCTGACTTATTTCTCTCAATATAATGTCCTCTGGGCTCATCCAGATAGACACATGCACCATGACTTCACTTCTTATAGATGCATGTGTTCCATCATATGTACATCACATCCATTTCTCTATTCATTGGTTGATGGGCACAGGGTTTGCCTCCATCTTTGAGAATTAGTAATTAATACCACTATGAACATCAGTGTGCAAATTTTGTTCACACCTCTGCTTTCAGTTCTTCTGAGTCTATACCTATATGAGCAGGACTGCCAGATCATATGGCAGTTTTATACTTAGCTTCCTGAGGAACTGCCAAAGTGTATTCCACAGTGGCTGCACCATTCTGCATTTCCACCAGCAGTAAAAAGTGTTCCTATTTTTCCACATCCTTCCCAACATTTGCAGTTTTCTTTTTTTTTTAATTAGTAGCCATTCCACTAGATATGAAATGATATCTTACTGTATTTTTTATTTGCATTTCCCTAATACCTAGTGATGCTGAACATCTTTCCATACAATTTTTAACCATTTGTATTTCCTCTTTGGAAAAATATCTATTCATGTCTTTGGGCCATTTTTCAATTCAGTGACTTGTCTTTTATAATTGATCTGCAATATCTATTTCTATATCCCAGTTATTAAACTTTTATTGTATATATGCTTTCCATATGTTTTCTTCTATTGAGCCAGCTGCCCTTCCTCCCTTATCACAAATTCCTCTGAAACACAAAAATATTCAATTTTAAGAGGTCCCATTTATGTATTTTTTTTTCATTGCCTGTGATTTTGTGTAAAGTCTAAGAAACCACCTCCTGCCACAAGATCTTGAAGATGCTTCCCTACATTTTCTTCTAGGATTTTTATGGTTCTGGCTTTTATATTTAGGTCTTTCATCCATTTTTGAGTTAATTTTTGTATAAGGTATAAGGTAAGGGTTCTCTTTCATTCCTTTGGATTTGGATATCCAGTTCTCCATGCACTATTTGTTGAAGAGACTGTTCTGTCCCTGTTGGATGGACTCAGCAGCCTTGTCAAAAGTAAATTGTTCTAATTCTCAAGTCTTGATTCAATTCCATTGGTCAATATTTCTATCTTTATGCCAACACCATCCTATTTTTTTTTTTATCACTATAGCTAGGTAATATGATTTAAATCAGGAAGTGAGAGTCCAACAACTTCATTTTTGTTTTTCAGTTGTTTTTGGCTATTGAGACTACCTTACTGTTCCAAATAAATTTAAAAATGGATTTTTCCAGTTCTGTAAGGTAAATCAATTGAATTGTTTAACTTTTTTTTAATTGTGAAATATAACATATATACAAAAAAGCAATAAATTTCCAAGCATATTTTAACAAATAGTTATAGAACAGATTTTAAAGTTTGGTATGGATTACAGTTCTGCAGTTTTGGTTTTTCTTCTAGCCACTCCAAGACACTGGAGACCAAAAGAAATATCAATATAATGATTCAGCAGTCATAATCATATGTTAAATCCTATCTTCTCTGTTGTATTCCTTCTTCTCTTTTTTTTGTGAAAAATAGCATATATACAGAAAAGCAAAAAATTTCAAAGTACATTGCAACAATTACTTTAGAACAGATTTCAGAGTTTGGTATAGGTTACAATTCCACAATTTTAGGTTTTTACTTCTACCTGCTCTAAGGTACCAGTCTAAAAGAAATATCAATTCAGTGATTCAGCAATCATATTCATTTATTAAACTCTATCTTCTCTGTGTAACTCCACCTTCTCCTTTGAGCTTTCTCCCAGTCTTTAGGGTTATTTGCCTATTCTAACTTTTTCATGTTGGAAGGGGCTATCAATAATATGGGATGGGGGATGTAACTAGTTAATGTTCTGGAGAGGCTGGCCCCTTTACACTTCAGGATTTATCTGATCCAAGGACCCATCTGGAGGATGTAAGTTTCTAGAAAGTTACTCTAGTGCATGGAACCTTTGTTGAATTTTATGTAATGCCCTAGGTATTCTTTATGATTAGCAACAATGGTTTTCGTTGGGGTTTGGCAGGTTATAATAGGTAGCAACATCTAACTGAAGTTTGTATAAGTGACCTCTAGAGTAACCTCTCAACTCTTTTTGAACTCTCTCAGCCTCTGATACTTTATTTTTTACATTTCTTTTGCCCCTTTTGGTTAGGATGGTATCGTTGATCCCATGGTGCCAGGGCCAGGCTCATCCCTGGGAGTCATCTCCCATGCGACCAGGGAAAATTCCAACCCTGGATGTCATTTCCCATGTAGGGGGAAGGGCAATGGTTTTACTTGCAGAGTTGGGCTTAGAGTGAGACCATGTCTGAGTTAGATTATAGTTACAGGAAATTTAGGTTCTAGACAAAATAAACCTTTCTTCTTTTGGTCTCAAAGAGTAGGTGAGGTTTTAAAATACAGACAATGTCTTCCTTACCCCTGTATTCTCAGTTACTTTAATCCTGACCTGGTTGGCTTCATTCTTATCTCTAAATACCAAATTATACATGTAGAAAATAGCCTCTCAAAATCCAGAAATAACAATTATTGCTCCAGAATAAATGTGACTGCTATACAAGCTTACAATCCAGTTTTCTTATAAGTATTTTCTAAATGAGATCATACAGTATTTGCTGTTTTATTTCTGGTTTATTTTTGCCTCACTACATGTTCCATAGGTTCATTCACATCGTTGTATGCATCACGACTTCATTCCTTTTCGTAGCAGCACAATGTTCAATCATATGTATACCTCATCATTCACCAATCTACTTCTCTATCAGTGCTTCCTTCAGCCAATCCATCTACTGGGCCTCATGTAGAACACCCAAATTCAACAGTCCATCAACACTCTCAATTTTAGATAATTTCACTGTTCACAAGAGAAAGATAACCAATAAACACACTCTCACCAAACGTGAAATCCAAACCTCCCCTAACTTTTGTCCTTCCCCCCATTATGTACCCCTGGTATTGCTGTGGTACCATTGTTGTTTTCCCATTAAAAAATAGCCCATAGTGTGCCATAGGATTTTCCCCCATACCCTGAAATTATCGCTGTTTGTACAAGATTCATACTTTTGCAGTAGTTCATGGAAGAACTTATATTTATTTGTAGTGTTAATTAGTGGGATACATGAGTCTATACAACCCCTTTCAATTATGTTCACCTTTGATATGGTAATAGTACTTATAGACCTATTAGTGAACTACCTTCACTTCTATCTATTCCCATACAATTAAGTCAACCTCATTAGCTAACTGTTCACCCATCTCAAGCTTTTGTCTATCACTAGATCCCTATTCTAGTTTGCTAGCTTCCAGAATGTGATATACCAGAAACAGTGGCTTTTTAAAAGGGGAATTTATTAAGTTGCAAGTTTACACTTCTAAGGCCATGAAAATGTCCCAATTAAAGCAAGTCTATAAAAGTGTCCAAATTAAAGTATCAACAGGAGATTACCTTCACTCAAGAAAGGCCAATGAAGTTTAGGTTTCTCTCTTAACTGGAAAGGCACATGCTGAACATGGTGACATCTGCTAGCTTTCTTTCCAGGCTTCTTGCTTCATGAAGATCCTCCAGGGGGCATTCTCCTTCCTTATCTCCAAAGGTCACTAGCTGTGGACTTGCTGTTCTCATGACTGTTATGAGACAAAAGGGGCTGCTCTCCAAAGATGTTTCCTCTTTTAAAGAATTCCAGTAAAGTAATCAAAACTCACCTGGAGTGGGTGGAGTCATGATTCCATGGAAGCCATCTAATCTAAAGTTACCACCCACAATTAGGTGAGTCACATCTCCATGGGAACAATCAAAAAGCTCCCAGCCAGCAATATTGAATGATGATTACAGGACATGACTTTTCTATGGTCCACCACTGATTCAAACCCATGGATTCCACCCTTTGAACCCCCAAAAGACATGTTCTTTCCAAATACAAAATACATTAATTCCATAACAATATCAGAAAGCATTAAAGCATTTCAATAAATATATATACACAGTGCAAAGTCACAAACAGTACAAAATCTCATCAGAGTCAGCTACAAGCATCGTTTGTCCTAAGGCAAAATTCTCCTCTATCTCTGGACCTGTAAAACTCAAAACAAGTTATCGACTGCCAACATCAAAAGAAGAAGCAACCTTGTTGTTCAAGATGTAGCAGAGAGGCTGGAGGGAACTCCCTGAAAATGTAGAGCTGTGTTCCAGTAGCCATGTTTCTTGATGATGATTGAACAATGATGTAGCTTTCACAATGAGACTCTGTGAATGTGAAAACCTTGTGTCTGATGCTCCTTTTAGCTACTATATCAACAGAAGAGTAGAACATATGGAATAAAAATAAATAATAGGGGGAACAAATGTCAAAATAAATTTAGTTTGAAATGCTAGTGGTAAATGAAAGCGAGGGGTAAGGGGTATGGTATGTATAATCTTTTTTTT